>RJWJ010020109.1:0-29479 GCA_004363605.1 Indri indri | reverse complement strand
ACACAGTGCTGGAGAGGATGGAGTGGGTGCTGGAGAATCAGGATTTGATTCTGTCGCCGGAGGAGGGGAGCTGACCACCGAAGTCGGTTTCTTGAGAAAGGTATCTAGGGTTGTTTGCACAGCCTTTCTCTTTTATGCATCCTAAATGGCCTTGTAGCAGCTGGTGTTCTCACTAACTGCACAGTAAACCTTTGTAAACCGCTCAATGTTAGGATCTTGCTCCTCGAACTTAGCAAATCCTGCTTCAATGACACAAAAGATTTCAGCTCATTCTTTTGACATAAAGTTTCTTGCTCTGTATCTTCTGATTCTTCATGTTCTAGTGTTTCTGTCAGCTGCTTATCTATTTGTGAGACTCACTGCTAGCCTAAAGATGCCGCACCTGCGAACTGCTTATGCCACGCAGGTTCGTTTACCTGCACGGAAGAAACTAGCTCCCAAATTATTTAGTTATAAATTTAATTATAATTTAATCATAAATTTAATTATTTAATTATAAATTATCCTTATGGGGGGCCTTGGGAGCCTGTTTGTAAGCACAAAACACCCTAAGTTGGGTCGTCCATAACCGGGGAATGCCTGTATGTATACACACATATACATGGCCATGTGCCACATGACATTTTGGTCAATGACAGAACAGCATATAGGATGGTCCCACAGATGACAACAAAAGCTGAAAAATGCCTAGCACTTAGTGACATTGTTAAGGAACCCGCAAAAGGGCTTTTTATTTCTAGACTCAGTTGCTCACCTAACAGAAAGCCAATTACTGAGACAATGAGGCTTGTCAAGGAAGAAGGGAAATTTATTGAGGAGGATATCAACTAGGAGGTGGGAGGACGGCCTCAAATCCGCCTCCCCGACTGATGGAGTCAGAGGTTTTTCTAGAGGTGAAATGAATAACTCATGAAGCGAGTGAGCAGCATTACGCGTTTGGGGTGGAGTTCAAGGCACGCAAGCGCAGTGAGAAATCACACTGGCACATACATCGCATCATCAAAGAGTGGCGGGTGAGCCCCTCCTAGGGCAGAGATTTTAGTAGTGTAATGAGCTAGGGGTTAATATCGCTCCTCCTTTCAGTCTGGTGCGCATGAGGGTGGTGGGGAGTAGGTTGCTTAGCGGGTCCTTGGGCAAGATTTGTGGTGGAACGCTACTTACCTTGACTTTGCTGAACAACGGTTAGTGTAAGGCCTTGTCATTATCTCCTTGATGCAAGGAGGGTTCCCCCATTTCTGAAAAATTACTCAAAATGGACGGGATCAGTAAAACAGAAAATCACAAAGTTCTAGTCAGCAAATCTTACCGGCCTGGGAACTTGAAACGTAAGAGAACTGCAAAAAGGCATTTTTGTTCACGAAGCTGGTTACAACATCATAGCCATTGTAACATCATAGTGCAACGCATTATACATGTGTTTGTGGCAATGCCGGTGTAAACATACCTGCTGCTCAACCAGTCATACGAAAATATAACACATACAAGTATGTACAGTACATAATACTTGATAAAAATAACAAATGACTGTTACCTGTTTATGTATTCACTATACCATACTTTTAAATTATTAGTTTATAGTATACTTCTTCTACTTATAAAAAAATGTTAACTGTAAAACACCCCAGGCGGGTCCTTCAGGAATTATTCCAGAAGGTATTTTTATTGTAGGAAATGACAGCTTCATGCATGTTATTGCCTCTGAAGACCTTCTAGTGGGACAAGATATGGAGGTAGAAGACAGTGATGTTAATGATCCTGACCCTGTGCAGGCCTAGGCTAATGTGTACTTTTGTGTCTTAGTTTTTAACAAAAAAGTTTAAAAAGTAAAAAAATAAAAAAATTTTAAAAATAGAAAAAAGCCTGTTGAATAGGGACATAAAAAGACATCATTTTTGTACAGCTGCACAATGTATTATATTTGTGTTTTTAAAAGTTTTTGACACATAATAATTGCATATATTTATGGGGTACACAGTGATATTGTGATATAAATAATATATAGCAATCAGATCAGGGTAATTAGCATATTTATCATCTCAGACATTTATCATTTCTTTGTGTTGAGGACATTCAATGTCCTCCTTTTAGCTATTTGACACTATATATTATTGATAACGGTAGTCATTCTATAGTGGTGTAGAATGCTAGAACTTATGCCTCTTCTGTAGCCATAATTTTACATTCTTCAACAAATCTCTCCCTATCCCCCACTTCCTCCTACCCTTCGCAACCTCTACTACCCTCTGTTCTACTTTTTATTTCTACGAGATCGGCTTCTTTTTAGCTTCCACATATGAGTGAAAACATGCAGCATTTAACTTTCTGTTCCTGGCCTATTTCACTTGAGATGATATCCTCCAATTCCATGCATGTTGCCACATAGGACATGAATTCATTCTTTTTTATGGCTCAATAGTATTCCATTGTGTGTGTGTGTGTGTGTGTGTGTGTGTGTGTGTGTGTGTGTGTGTATACTGCATTTTCTTTATTCATCTGTTGTTGGACACTTAGGTCGATTCTACATCTTGGCTATTATTTGTGTTTTAAGCTAAATGTTATTATAAAGGGGTCAAAAAGTTGAAAAATTTTAAAATTTTATAAATTAAAAATGTTACAGTAAGTTAAGTTTAATTTATTACTGAAAAAAGAACAAATTTCTAAATAAATTTAGTAGCCTAAGTGTACAGTGTTTATGAAGTCTACAGTGGTGCACAGTAATGTCCTAGGCCTTCACAGTCACTCACTACTCACTCACTGACTCACCCAGGGAAACTTCCAGTCCTGCAAGCTCTGTGGTAAGTGCCCTATACCAGTGTACCATTTTTTATCTTTTATATCATATTTTTACTGAACCGTTTCTATGTTTAGATATGTTTAGATACACAAATACTTACCATTGTGCTACAGTTACCTGCAGAATTCAGTACAGTAGCATGCTGTACAGGTTTGTAGCCTAGCAGCAGTAGGCTATTTTATATAGCTATGCCATCTAGGTTTGTGTAAGTACACTCTGTGATGTTCGCACAATGACGAAACCACCCAACAACATGTTTCTCAGAACATATCTCTGTCATTAAGTGACACGTGACTATCCATATATCCTTCTGTTTCTCTGGAGAACCCTGACTAATACAGGGATATTTTGTGATGTAGTTGTGAGTATTAACACAGATAGATCCCAAGTACCTCATCTTAGTCTGTTTGTTCTGCTATAACAAGATACCACAGCCTGGGTAATTTATAAATAATAGAAATTTATTTTTCATTGTCCTGGAGGCTGGGAAGTCCTAGGTCAAGGCACCAGCAAGACTGGTGTCTGATAAGGGCCTGGTCTCTGCTTCCAAGATGGTGCCTTATTGCTGCATGCTCCAGAGTGTATGAACACTGTGTCCTCACAGTGTGGAAGGGATGGAAGGGCAAGAGAGCACCCCCTTCAACCTCATGCCCTTTTATAAGGGTGCTAATCTTATTCATGAGGAGCTCTCATGACTTAATCATCTCCCAAAGATCATACCTCTTAATACTGCTGCACTGGGGATTTAATTTCAAGATGAGTTTCAGAGGGGATTACCATCACCCAAACCATAGCATCTCTCTACCCATTTCCTCCAATGGCAACATCATAAAAATTATAGCACATTATCACAGCCAGGATATTGATGTTAACACAATCCACTGATCTTCTTATTCAGATTTCCCCCATTTTTCTTGCCCTCATTTATGCATGTGTCTGCATATGTTCTCTTCTACGTAATTTTATCACATGTACAAGTTTGATTATCCATCTCCACAGTCAAGATACAGAATAATTCCATTACTACAAGGATTAAAGATGTATTTTTAAATGAACAAATAGTGCTTAAAATAGAAGGGGATTTCACGATTAGTTGTTTAAATTACGCCCCTCCCCCCCCACACACACACCCTTTCTCCTGTCTTTTGTATTGTGGAGATTTATCACTGAGCACTTCCTGGCTTCTCATGCTGGGGGAGGTGCACTGAGAGGTTCACAGCAATGGGAAGTGCCACAAGCCCATGAAATCACAGAAGAAAATGTATCATCTACTGGGAGCAGCCATTCCAGTCAATGTAAGTGATTTTAAAATTTAATTTTACATTAAAACAGCATGGGTATATCATGGAGTAGAATGCAGTATTTTTTAATCCAAAATAAAGAATTCAAAGATATGCCTGCCCCTTGCAGTCATTTGGGCCCTATGCTTGCAGAAACTCCAAACTACAGAATAATCTTTAGTGTCCTAAGAGGTACTTCGGTAACAGCTTTGAGAAACACTCCTAGTTATCTTTTCATCTGCTGTTTTGCACTTCCTTGTTCAGGGAATTCCTTAAGGCCGGGGACTTGGCTGTTGCCGTTTTATTATTCCTGGCAGTAGCTGGCACGAAGCTCACCACAGAAGAAATGTTTAACTGATGCAGTTGGTTGATTTGCTCTGTGCCTTTCTGATATGATTCTCTATCTATATCCATGATAAAAGAGGCACGCAAACCACAGATTGAATCTAGACTCTGTCCCTTACACTTATGTGACCTTAAGGAAACTACTGAACTTCTCTGAGATCAGTTTCCTGGTCTGTAAAATCTAGGATCTAATACCCATTTTATGGGATTATTGTAGGATTTAGAGGAAATATTATGTAAAGTGCCCAGCATAATTGGTGATACTAAGTAGGGCCTCAAGACATGAGAGCTGTTACCATAGTGATGATGACACTGGGCGTTGATTGTGTTACATTAATCTTAACAACTGGAAAAAATCAAGGAAGAGCTGCAAAACAAATGAACGAAAATGAATGAGGGAAGAAATTCTAAAAAATAAATATCTTTTGCCCAACATCAAATATCAATTTCACTACATCTGGTAAAAAGCGTAAAGCTGATGTCTGCTCTAAGTCCACTAAGAAGAGACCATAATGTAAGCAAACAAAATCGTCAATATTCTCTTCCCTAAATCTAAGTATTACATGGAAACCCCAATTCTTACTCATATTTTCTAAGTGAATTAGGAATCAGATATAATCAATGATGTTGTACAGAAAACACTAAAAATAAAACAAATGTATCTAGGGGAAAGGGCTTTAAACAGAGCATTGAGAAATGAAAGCCTTTAGAGTCATTTTTCTCTGTCCATTTTGGTGAAAGCATTTTAACAAGATGCTCTTTTCAAGATGTATCATCATGGAAGAGCGATAATATAAAAAGATCTTTTCTCAGACCTGGGCATCTAATGAAAATGTACAATCTTCTGTTCTCAGTTCAGCGAGGAGGTCTGAGTGCCACATCCCACAAATGGGAGGGTTCTTTGCCACCCTTTCTGTATCCGCTCAGCCTGAGAACATCACATCCTCCGCAACCTAGCCGTGAATGCCATGCTCTTCGCGTTATTAAACTTAATTCCTTCTTTAATTGGAAACCTTCATTTCCAAAGTGGTTCAAGGCTATGCATCCATCGTCAGTGCTGGTTGGACGATGACTTCAAACATATCTTTAAGCCCCAGGATTCCTAAAAATTTAGAGCCCTTTTCCTGATAACAAGCATATATGACTGCATGTCTGTCTAGGCGGGGCCTGGAAGTGGCTGTCCACTGAGAAGGAATCCACAACTCTCCGGGGTGAGACAGCACAAGATGTTCCTAATGAAACAAATTCATGGGTCTTATTGAATGCCAAACATGGCCTACTTGGGGGCTTGCGTGTCCATAAATAGTACTTATTTTCCCCACCTGAATTCTGAACCTAGCAAGAGGTTTATTACATGGCTTAGGTGTGGAGAAACAATGGGCTGCCTAGTACTGAACCACCAATTATACAGATGCATCTGCTCAGGTTGGGTGGGACCTTCTCAGGCCTCCCTGGAGCCTTCACTGTAAAGCCCATGGTGTGGGTAACAGAGCAGAAGTCTGTGGCATGATCAAGCACAGAAAGAAAGGTATGAGAAAAGGGCTGCTTTTTGTATTCTCAGGTTCTCATCCAAGTCTCACCAATCTAAGAAATCACCCTCTCTCCTGTGTGGGGCTACAGAAAGAGGACATGGGTGTTAGGCATTTGGAGCTTCTTCCAATGGAAGGAAAACCGAAGGAGTGAGAGACACTGCTTTCCTTCTAGCAGCTTATATTATGCCCAGCTTTCTCAACGTCAGCACTGTTAGCAATTTGGACCAGGTAGTCCTTTGTGGTGGGGGCTGCTCTGTGCGTTGTAGGATATTTAGCAGTGTCCCTAGCCTCTACCCATTAGACATTAACAGTACGTGCCCCCAAACTGTGACAACCACAAATGTCTCCAGACATTGCCAAACGCTCCTTTGTGGGTGGGGGTAAAATCACCCTGGGTTGAGAACCAATGGCCTAGACTCCAGTTCTATTTGCTGTAAATTGTTTTGTTGAGCACTTACTATCTGCCAACCTGGGGGGAAAAGGTAAAACTGATCTAGTTTGGGCCTTAAATAGCTCGCATCTAGTGTACTCACAGAGATGTGTCTAAGGAGACATTTGGTGCTACACATGAATGTCTAATTGTTCCCCAGCAATGGCCTTGAGTCGGGAAAACACAGTTTGACCACGTGGACGTAGATCTGTTGTTCCTTCTGTGACAAAATACCTCACTGGGAAACAGACATTTCTCTACAGGGCCTTTGATTTCTGTTTGGAGAATGATGACTGTATATAGGCTCGGCATTCGGAACGTTTGCCTGCAGCCCATGAAATTTGATTTCTCTCTGAGTAATGGGGGACCCTGTGTCCCCATGACATCTGTGAGATCAAAGTCATTTAGTTCACAACAAACATTGAGACCCAAAGAGCTTAATCTTGACAGAAAGCAGAATCTCTAAGGAAAATTCAGAGTTTAAACAAAAATAACTCACTAATGCTCTTACCTGGTACTTCCGAAATTTATATATCAAATACTTTGAGCCATTCACTGATATGATTGTATACTTAGGATATGATGTCAAATAGTCATCTTTAAAGAAGTAACATTCCATTTCCACTACCTAAATTTCATGGCCTAAATGTGGTGGCCTAAATGTAACAACCTCACAGGGAAACGTTTTCTACGGAAGCTTTTCCACAAAGATGTCAGGTATCTGGGGCACAAATGATAGTGAAATTTGAGGCTGACTTCTTAAAAAATGATTTTAGCAGAATAGAAAGGAAAATAATGTCTTTTTATAATAGTAGCTCTCACATTTTCTAGGGCACAGGCCATTTTCATGAAAGATGCCCTTTGAGCCTTCCTACTTTTCAATACATAGAAATAGAACCAGGAGAAATGGGAATGTGGGTCTTGTTTTTAACAGAACGTTGAATTAGGGAGGGGGAAAGATAAGAAACTAAGAAATTCAACAGGAGTCAGTATATCTGAGTTCCAGACCCAGATCTCCATTTTTCTATGAGACGATCTTTTATGTCATTTCTCTTTTATTATATTAAGATTTAGAATGAGATTCTCTCTCTGAGTTTATTTATTTTAAAATAAAAGGTTTGCACAAGAAAACCTCTAAGTTCTCTTAGAGTTCTGAAATGCTATCAGTCTAAGGAGTTAAGTTTAAAAATATTATTACTAATATTGCACAACTTTACTCATCCAGCAACATTTATTGGTAGCCTCCCCTGCACCATGCTCAATTCCAGGCACTTAGGGTTGCCAATAAAGGGGATTGCTAATTTAGGCAAGTAAGCGAATATAGATACTTTCTCATGACAAATATCAAAGGTTAAAAGACTACTTTGAAGAGCCTCATAATGGTATCAGCATTATTTTTTTATGAATCTCATATGTAAAAGAAAGTTTAGGAACTTATTGATAACCTTTAGGCATCCTGAAAAATGGAAATAGGTTTCTTTCCCACCCTTAATAACAGAACCACTAGAATGAGGTAGAATAAATTCATGTCAGGCAGAGGGACGGGGCAGGGCATGCCCAAGCCTTATACCATCCTGGAATTCCTCAGGGTCCACTCCCCCATCTTCACCACCCTCCTCTCAACACTTAATTCCTTGTGTCTAGGGAATATTGACAATCATCCCACCAAACATCTAGAAACACACACACATATGCACACATACACACATGCACACACATGCTCAACATACATATACACATGGGCCTGAGCTCCCCCAAATGGCTAGCTAAATCTGTGAAGGAACACTACAGAGAGGGCATCACTTTTCTGAATTCAAAAGACCAGATGTCACTGAGTATAATAGTGTAAACATTTGAAATTTCAAACCACAAGAATCTTCATAGACTGAGAAAGCATGGTGTACTTAATATAAAAAGACAGTAAAAATTACTCCTAGTCAATGATAGTGAATCTTTCTTGGAAATCTTGGTTGATATTTTAGCTGATTGGACAACCCTGGAATTTAAAATGTTATTTGGTATTGAGCACGACATTTTCAAGTAGTGACTGCAGTTTGATCTTTCCTGTTTAAAGATAGAAGATTAGTGGTGGAGATTATAGAAAAAAGTTACTAGTGCTGTAGTTTTTCTTGTGATATAAATGAATCTCCTTTGAATGTTGAGATCCTTAAACATCCTCCTAAGTGGCATTTATTAATGTGCTTTATCATGTTCAGGAAATAGTAGTACTAAGTGCGAGTGCTTCTTTTCAGCGGAATGAGATAGTATAAAAGGGGCAAAAAAAGAGTTTATTGCTCTTCTTTGAGTGTCTAAGAGGGAATTCTGAGAGATGCCGGAATACTGGACTAACCTATTTACTTTGCAATTAGAGGCTAGATATAACTCAGTTTTTGAAGTTTTGTTTAATTTTGAACCCTTGACTCTGTTGTTAATCCCTGTCAGTTTCCCCTATAATAACAATAATCTGTTAAAATTTCAAACAGAAAGGAAGTTGCAAACGTTTAAAAAATTCTATCGGTAAGTAAGTAAGGCAGATATTATTCAGACAGAGGAAGAAATGTGGAGGAGAGGGAACAGGCCAGACAGTGGGAGTGAGAATATAATTGAGATAAATTCATAGACCGGGGCGGCATACCTGGGACATGCTGCCACTCCCCCTATCTGTGCCCAGGTAATCCTAGACACAGCTTCAGAATATTTTAAAACCCCAGCAGCCATGATCCCTCAATCATCCTGGGCACTAGAAATGAAACCCATTTCCCACTTTTTTGGATAGGGTTTGTGAGATAAAAAGACAAGTCACGGGCAGCCGAATCAAAAATATTTCGGAATACTCACCAAGCAGGAGGCCTCGAAAGCCTGATCTGAAAGATGCCTTAGACATAAATTTTACAAATGAGGAAGCTGAGTTTCAGAAGGCCGTTCCTTGATAAATGCCAATATAATCGATGATGTCATAAATAGCATGTTTCAATGGCATCACCATCTACATTGTCCAACCCATCAATCAGAAGCATGCATCTGCATTTTAAAATATGCCTATAATTGCTTGTTATTCAAGTTTACTGTTGGAAGAGCACCTTTGGTCCTATATATTTTGAGTAATTGAGCATCTACTATGTATTGTTAAATGATTTACATGATCTGGACCCCAAGGTCCTAGCATGACATTTTCCTCTTTTCCTGTTACTGGCTATTCACAGCATCCAAAGACATGACAGAGTCCCCAACTGTGATGCCCTGGATCACTGCCAGGCCCCAGGCATTGAAGCTATGCTTGCTGCAATTCTCTTCGGCTAAGTTAGACATGTACTAAAATGGATACAAGGATCCCATAGCAATTGCCTTGTAGGACACTTAAAGGCAACTGAATACAAGGTGGACAAGGGAAAGCTTTCAAGAACCTTGAAATTGAATTTGGAGTCACTAATACAGCTGGGAAACGATAGCTCAGAATGCTTCAAGGTCACTTGCAACAGAGAAGGGGGCCTTATTTCAAAGAAATTGCCCTGTCTGCCAAGATAAAAAGGAGACACATACACAGCAAAGAGAAGGAGCAGCTGTCACAGGGAACTTCTGAGGGAGAGGCTGCAAAACAAATCATCAGTGGGAAAGGGAATGAGGAACACCATGCATTTCTTCCACCATTGAGCAGGAAGAGCTCTCTCTCCTTCAATTCATAGGCTAAAAAGTAGGCTGCCTCCAAATGGCCATTTAGGTCCAGCAGGACCATTTGCAAGAGTGGGGAAAGAGAGAGGATAACATGATTTTCTCCACTGTGCCAAGATGTAATGGCTCCTTTACACTTAGTGTGGCTAGATCGTAATGGCAGAAGTGTGTTTGGAATCGTTTTGGACCACATGGTTCCCGCAGTCAGAGGGTACCCCCAGACACATCATTTCTAGTACCTGAGGATCAGACATCCAGCAGATCCCAGGAGATACTGTTAATAGGCTCGAATCTCAGGGAAAGGTGGACCCATGCAAAGCAAAGATTTTCTCCTATGCTTCCTTCTAGAACTTCCACAGTTTTAGGTTTCACATTATCTATGATCCTTTTTGAGTTAATTTTTTGTATATGATGCAAGATATGGATCAAGTTTGAATTTGCATATGGATACCCAATTGCTCCAGCGTCATTTGCTGAAAAGACTATCTTTTCTCCACTAAATTGCTTTTTCAACCTTGAAAAGAATTAATTAACCTGCGTGTGTGTGCCTATTTCTGGACTTTTTATTCTGTTCTGTTGATTTGTATGTCAATCCTTTTGCCTTAACCAGAATGACTTGATTACTGTACTTTTATAAGAAGTCTTGAAATCAGGTAGTGTGAATTCTCCAACTTTGTTCTTTTTCAAAATTTTTTTGGCTGTTTCAGTTCCTTGGCCTTGCCATATGCATTTTAGAATCAGCTTGTTGATTTTCACACACAACAAAAAAACCTACTGAAATGTTTATTGAAAATTTATTGAATTCATACATCTATATTATTATTATTTTTAAGATAAACACCTATGCTTATACCTATGCTTCTAGTTCAAATTCAGAACTGCAGAGGTTTATACTTAATGTCTTCTACTGTTACCCTGTGTTTCCTTTCTTCCATAGCAGATGCCCTGGTTCTCTAGGACACTGAAGATGGTAGAATTGGAACATTTCATAATTGCTCATCTACTTTATCCCGTTTTACACACATAGTCTGTGATAGGTTTATACTATCACCACTAATATAATAGCTGATACTAATTTAAAATGTTTTTTCATATGCCTCTTTAATTTCCTTCCATTTTTATAATTATACTATATCTACATTTTTTGAACATATAATCATTCTATAATAAATGCTCTCCCTTAAAATTTTTTTCTAAAAGGCACACTTTAAATTCATTTATTAACTTAGTTATACTCTGCCTTCTCCAAACATGATTTTGAACTGCATTAAAAAGAGGAAACTACAGTTAAGGAGAAAGGAGGAAGCAAATATGCTAACCATAATTTAAATATGTGTTGTGATTAAGCACAATATTTGGCTCTATGCATCCCAACAGTCAAATTGAAGATGAAAATGTGCCAGGTTACAGAAACTCGTGCTTATTAAAGAAAATTTTGGGTTTTTTTAAATTTTGCTTTTTTCCTTAAGACTAAATGCAAAAAAAAAACATTCCTCTTGTTGCATTAATAGAAGGCAAAATTTGCGATCCATTATAACATTCTCAACAAGGGTCTCACAGAAATGCAAAAATGAAATTCATGTGAAAAAAAAGTTCTATAATATTAACATACAAATCTGTAAAATTGAGAGACCATTTAGGGAAAGATCTTGTCTTATACTCTGTTTTTTAATACCTTATCAAGTACATAATGCAGCTGTTTCTTTCTCTCCAATTATATATTATATCATATTTTATAATTCATATATATTTATTTTTATTTTTAATATGCACTTATAAATATATTTATACATATATTACGTATATATAATTTTTAATTTTCTAATTAAAAAGAATTTCCCTATCAACATTATCATCCCGAACCTCAGCTTACTCTTTAATCCAAGAAAAGACACTTGAAAATTATACTTACCCACACCTTAGAAACTGCCAAAGGTGCTTTGTCGCCAAGCATATGTCATGTTAAATCCAACTTGGTGTCAACGTCAGGGACAAGGCAGAGGAATAAGGTATTGATTCCA
Source organism: Indri indri (assembly GCA_004363605.1). Lineage (NCBI taxonomy): Eukaryota > Metazoa > Chordata > Mammalia > Primates > Indriidae > Indri > Indri indri. Next base: position 17,408 of record RJWJ010020109.1, on the reverse strand, counting down.
GAAACAATTGTATGAGAAGAGGGAGTCAAAGAATGAACATGTGACTAGTGGGGTAAACAGCTAGAGAAGAGTGTTAGTGATTCTGAGAGAGTGGATAAGAAAAGAAAGATCATGGTGCCATTGACTGCTAATTGCAAAGCCCAGAAAGTCCTAACGGGGATGAATGAGTCTTGGAGAAGTCTGAATTTGTTAAGAGGAGGATAGCTTAATGTACATTACACAGTAGGATTATTGGCAAAGATAATCCCAACAGGAATAAGATATAGAGGAAAGGATTAAAGATTGAAGTTTCCTGCATCCTCCCACATAGAGTTAATATTCATTCCATTTGAGAAAAATGCTATTACCAAAATATTTTCCATATTAAACCATGCTTCATGATCTCACTTTATGAGATAGCATTTCATTTGCTTAAAGGTGATAGCTTACCCATTTTCAGGTAACTAAATTCTTATTATCACCTGAGAGGCAGTGGGGCTCTCTCAGAAAATCTAGGGCTTACGCAGACAAGATGGATGGTCTCATATTTCTATGCCAATTTCCATATTTATCTCTTGTTACTCTTTATTTTTGCTTAGGACTGTGAGGGCATTCTGACCTCTTAATTCCTCAAGGACCGTAATTGACCAGAAACACTCTTAACCACATAGAGAATTGAGTGGAAACTCTTGATAGGTCTTCGGTCAATCACTTAAGAAAATTCATTTCATTTATGCCACTCCTGGAAATTATTTCTATTACTTAATCAGGTGGTGCACCCTTTTGCTTCCCTCTCATGATGTAAGAACACACAGGTTAAGGTGAAAGAAGCACATGCAGTTACTAAAGAAATCGAGTTTTTCTACCTATAGGTATATGAGTTAGGTTTAATATTAACACTGATCCCTTATGCTTTTTCCTTATGACACCTAAGAATAAATTATTTGCATTTATAAATTATTGAAATTTTATGCGATTAGTATTAGAAGGTCGTCATTAGAAAAAAATATCCTTATCAACAGGAAACAAGGTTTCACTTGAAAAGCATGGAAAATATATTTTATTGGTAAAGCACGGTAGATAGTTTAATATATTGAAAAGAACACTGGACTTGGAGCCACAGGCATGGGCTCAACACTTAGGTCTGAACTTTACAAGTTATGTAATATTGGATAAGTTGCTGAATCTCTCTGGGCCTCGATTCCCTGCTTTTAAAATAGAGATAAAAATATTAATTACCTGGTGGAATTATAAATCATCATTAAATGAAATGATATATGAAAAAATTCTTGGTAAACACTACAGTATTCCGTAACTGTGATCTGTCAATGTGTGTGGCTATTTATAAAAGTCTAGGTCTGTTTTGTGTGCCCGGAAATCCCCTCTATACTCTTCTGGTGTGGGGCCTGCCTTCATGCTGCCTTATCACCATGAACAGCTGGGATCGGTCATCAGCAGTTGTCATTCCTCCCCCCTGGGGAGAATGACTGGCTTGTGTCTGACCCCTCTAAGCCCTCCAGGGAGGAGAAGCCAGGAAACCCAGTGGAGAATGAGTGACATTGGCCCCATACTCAGCTCATCACATTCCCCATCCCAAGCCATGACAGCTTCCAATGCCAAAGAATAACAGCAGGCCTACTAGTTCTTTCACCTTCAGGGCAAGATGTTGGCTGCTTTAAGGCTGTGGATGTCATTTATATGGTTGGGAGCAGAAATGATCATACACACTAATGGATTTTCATCAGCTTTTGAAAGAGATCCCTCCATCCACACCCTTCCCCCAACTCACACCGCTGGTTACGTACCAAACGTGCCATTAAAGAATACGTTTTTCTTTTTGCAGATGAACAAAATCAAATGCTTATTAATAGGAATTTAGTTGGCAGAGATGTCATGCCCATCAGTGAAATTACATCTGGATCTTGTTGTCTTGATGGTAGGAAAGCCTTCTGATGGTATGTATTTTCTTTTTGAAAAAGTTTAAAAGTGATTGCCCTCTGTCATTTATCATAAGAAAATATAAACAACCGCAGCACTCATCAATCAATCCAACAAACAAAAAGCCCTCAGTTGTTGGGGTATTGTAAGCCAATTTTATTGCACTGTCACCCCCCCTAATGTATATGAGCAAATAAGATATAATTATCATATTTGCTTATTCAAAATTTAAATGTGCTTTCTTTGATTAAAAAACAGTTGGAGCTCCAACAGGCCTGTCCTATTTTTCCGGGGCCACCTAAGCAAGCCTGTGTCCCTCAGAAGTGACCCTTTCAGTTATAGTCAATGAGGTTGCTAACCTAACTGGTAGCTGTTGCTTACTCTTTCAAGGAAACACAGAAAACATTAGCATTGCCCAACAACAAGTCTCCCCAGGTGTTCTTACTTAGGTGGACCCCTTCACCCCTCAGTGAAGGCCCCTCAGCTAAGCTGTAGATCTAGGCTACAGCTCCGCAGTGTAGACACTTTTGTTATTAACCAAGCTCTTAGCGCATCAGAAGGAAACTGCTCACCTCCTCTTTTGTGCTGCCCTAAATATTGTGAAGACCAACAGAATGAGGAAAATAAAACAACACCGAAAACATAAGCATGTACGTAATTTGGGATGGTCATTAACCAGAATATAGCAGTTCTGTCGGAAATATTTCTCACCTCACTGAAAGGTGTTCTGAATTGATCAAGCCTGTAAAATAGAACATTAAATGGCATGGGCTTCTCTCTTCTCTTCCTTCCCTTCCTCTCTTTCTTTCTTTCTTTCTTCTTTTTAGTTGTAAGGCCTACTAATACTTTCACATGTATCAGTTTACTGTATCTTCATAAAAATCCTAAGAAACAGGCCTGCTAGAATGATATTTGAGTGTTGCAAATAAAATTAGTGACTTTTTCAAGGCCAGCCAACTGAGAGATAACACATCTGAGATTCAAACCCAGGTTTCCTAACTGTTGATGCAGGGTTTTTGTTTTTTTTTTCCTTCAATATTTCTAGCCACTCGATTCCTATTTAATTTAGGTATTAAATGTCTGGTGGTCAATCCAAACCTTATGAATACATTCACTAGAATCAGATGTAAGTATGAAAATCCAAGCAAGCAAAAAAGCGTTTTGAAAACAGTTTCAAAATTTCTGGGAGAGCTACTAAAAATATCAATAAGAATAAGCATTTTCTAGTTTAATCCTTCACATAAATAGATGCAACTGCTGACAATGTTTCTTCTAGAGCTGGACTTCCCACTGTCAGCAAGAGGCATGCTGAGATATTTACAGTGATCATGTTTTACATCCCCCCATCTATATCCTCCCGGGCTTTCTCGGCATTCTCTGAGCAGGGTGGGATAAAAGTCTGGTATCACATAGCAACGACCTCAAAATGTCCCACACTGGGCCGTGTCGATATGGCACGTTCTGCCCAACTTGCAGTTCTTTGAACCCCTACCCGGACAACCAGGACAACCAGATGGATTGTTATGCATTTGCTTTCATAATGTGGCCCCTGATGCTAAACCGACTTTTTTTTCTTATAGGCAAGGATGTGGGACTCATATTAAAACTGTTTCCAATTGTCCTCACTCTGTGCACACTCATACTCACCTGGGATAAAACAGGCAGGGCCACTGCCATGGCTCAGGTGGATGCTCCAGTAATTTAGATTCCGATACCACCAAGATGGGTACAGGGAGGGTGGGGAGGGTTGTCAATACATCCAAGAAACTGAACTGCAAACATATGAAAACCACTTTTTAGGAGGGAGAAAGAATGAAAAGGAAAGCAAAGCAAAGGGGACCGTCATAAAGGGCAGAGGTATTGGTTTAGCACAGTTAGGAAATCAAAGGAAAGAGAGTCCTAGGACCGACATTTCCTCCTGGATCCCTTCCTTCCCATTCTTCTTCTCTACACTTGTTTTTGTTCAGTGTCTGCAAAATGCTCACCTCTTCAGTCCTGCTAAAGTCTTCCCTTAGCAACAACTGGTTTGAAATTCATCTTCATTGGTGAACCAATCAGGAGCCAGAGGCTGCCTTCTGATCAGACTGATGCTGAAAAAATTTACCTTTTTGCTTCATATTGAATGCAACCTCCACTCACCACATCTTGATGGCTCTTTCTGTGCCTCCGAAGCCTTGAGTTTGTGTTTTCCTTGTAGCATTCATTTGCTTTGAACATGTTTTACGAGGGTTGCTTACATGTCTTTCTGCTCCCTTAGTTCATAAATGTCCATGAAGGAGGGACTGTGTCCTTTTAGAAAATTGTATCCAGGACATCAGGACAGTGATGTGGAAGTAATATATGCCTAAAACATCTAACAGTGGTTCCTAACAAGGCAATTTTGCCCTGACCTGGGGCAAGGGGGATGAGAATTTGGCCATGTCTAGAAACATTTTTGGTTGCCACAACTTGGGGAGTGTTACTAGGTAGAGGTTGGGGATCCTGCTAAACGTTCTGCCACGTGCAGGATAGCATCCCATAACAGAGAAGTATCCAGCTAAAATGTCAATAGTGCTGAGACTGAAAACATAATTAACAAAACAAACTACCATCCCCAAATACATCAATATGCATCTCTCCAAATAGGCTGTTTTCTTAGACAGACCTGACCAGCATGTCTGTCAGAAATAGTGCATTATTCTAAACAGTAATGTTTCCAGCGTAGAATGCCTTCTCTCCCTAACATTAGCTCATTTAATCTATATTTATAACCATCCGTGAAGCTTATTAGGTCGATCTTCTTATTCCCATGATATGGTTAGGGAAATTGAGACTGAGAAAATTGAAGTGATCTGTGAAGGTTGAAGGTTTCATCTCTATGAAGGTAGCAGCAGAACTTGAATCTGGGACTTCTGGCTTCATAGCCAAGAAAAAAAAAAAAAGAGTAAGTGAAGACATGAAAGTATAATAGGGTGCAATAAGGTGAAAGATAAAGCTAAATTGGTTTCGGGTCAGATGGTTGGGGTTCCTGGATGATTTTTTATTAACAGTAATAGATGATTTGAACTTAAGAGAAGTTGAGGGCTGAGGGTAGGTAATTAAAAGTTGTCTTCCGAAGGATGGATCTGGCAGTGGACGGGGGACATAAAGAAGAGAGAGTCATTTAGGAGATGGCTGCAGTTCTTCAGATCCTACTCCTAACCATTAGGGGAGATGACACAAAGGGGACGCATCAACCCTGAGGGCAGCCGAACTTGCTAGAAGCTTCCATAGTCTGCTCCAGATAATGTCAAAATCTTTGGGTGGGGAAAAACTACTCCACAGCGGTTATTGTACACCTTTTGTGTCTGTGCCACCACACACACAACTAAAGCCACAAATCCTTAAACTACATTTCAGACCAATAACCTAGATGTCTGTAATCTATAGACCTATAGTTAGATCTACATATCCTTTTTTTAAAATTTCAGAATATTATGGGGGTACAAACACTTTGGTCACATAAATTGCCTTTGCACCACTCGAGTCAAAGTTACAAGTGTGCCCATCTTCCAGACAGCGCACACCGCACCCGTTAGGTGGAATTTACCCATCCCTCCTCCCCACTAGACCTACATATCCTTGATAACTGGTGAATAAACGATCCAGGACTTGAAAGCAATACTATGAAACTTCTTTCCACTTAAAACACGTGAACCTTGGTAGCATATTATTAACAAAGTGACCCATTGATATCTTTGAGTGCACAAGGATTTAAAAAACATACAGATGAAGGATGTGGTGGGGTTTCTTCTCAAGAATCTGAGCCTGATTTGAGTTATGAGATGAAAAATATTCTAGGCAGCTAGAATTTCAGGGGGTGTATACATGTTCTTAAAAGGATAATATACAAAGACAGCCCAGAAGTCTCCCACCACTTATACCTAGAGTGAAGCGTATTCTTCTGTGAATGTATTTCTTCTTAGCCTCCCACAGATGAAACAAGAATCTAGCATCACCTGTGATCTATTTCTCATGTAACTAGTGATGGCAGCTTGTTTTACATTTTTTTAACCTTCTTTTTAAACATCAGACTAATCCATCATGAAGAGTGACTGCTTTAATTGTACAGGCCTTTGAATTTCAGATGCCTAATTTTTTTATTTAAATGAAAGAGTTTCCAAAAGAAAGTGGAGAAGCTAAGAAGAGGTTTAGCTTCTCATTTGCAGCCAAATATTAATTTTGCCCCTAGGATTACCATTTTGAGAGCTATTGAGAAACAAATATTTTGTAAAAGCCTCATTATAGGGATGCTCTACTTGAGCTGGCCAAGGAGTTGTCTGCAGTACTAAGCCACTCTGACCTTCCAACTTTTTGGCTATCTTCATGGCACAGCAGATTTACTTATTTTATGAAGATTTCCCCCACCAATCCTCTTAATAATTGAGCAAGTATTTACCCTATGCACTGTTGCTGTGGTTTAGTGGTATCTAGGATAAAAAGAGAAGCAACCTTAAAAGACACGATACTCAACAATGAGTAGGAATCTCCCTGTTGAGTTATAGAAGGTCTTAACCTGTATCATCCTTACCCTCCAATGTGGGCCCAGAGGGGAGAAAATTTCCCTAAGCAAGACATGCCTTTTTGGACACATCAGAAGTATGCACCAGAACACTGGATAATATCTGCAAGTGGTTTATTCTAGGACAGTTTTCTTTTTGTTTCAGTGCAGAGCTTCAGGAACTCCTCTATCAGAATATATTTAGCGTTGAAGGTGATCAATTACATTAGTCCAAATTATGGACCTGTGAATTATGTGTTAAATAAATAGAATTTATTGAGTTCCTACTGTATGTTGTTTCCCAGGAAGGTTATGATTGAAGAGCAGTATATAATATACTGCCTCGAGAATGTTAAGGTTTGTTTCGATGGCAATCCTAATTTAACCAAAGAAACCCCAGAGAGAGAAACAATAGCTTCTGATCAAGGCAGAAGTGTCAAGTGATATAGACTGTATATGTGCTCTTTGATTTACAGAGGAAAAAGATAAATGAAGGTTGGCATGCTCAGAGAATACTTCCTTGAGGAGGTAACACTTGAACTGGATTTTAAACCTTAGATAGCATTTAAGTGTATTAAGATGAAGGAAATAGAATTTCAAATCTAGAGAGCAACATAAATAAAAAGTTTGCATGTTATAGTAAGATGGAGGGGACAGGCCAGGCGTGGTGACTCACGCCTGTAATCCTAGCACTCTGGGAGGCTGAGGCGGGTGGATTGTTTGAGCTCAGGAGTTCAAAACCAGCCTGAGCAAGAGCGAGACCCTGTCTCTACTAAAAATAGAAAGAAATTAATTGGACAACCGAAAATATATAGAAAAATTAGCCTGGCATGGTGGCACATGCCTGTAGTCCCAGCTACTTGGGAGGCTGAGGCAGAAGGATTGCTTGAGTCCAGGAGTGTGAGGTTGCTGTGAGCTAGGATGACGCCACGGCACTCTAGCCCGGGCAACACAGTGAGACTCTGTCTCAAAAAAAAAAAAAAAAAAAAAAGCAAGATGGAGGAGACAGGAAACTGGTAGTATAGATAGGTGGAGTTTCTGACAAAAACTAGGTTTTATGTGCAAGAGAATAGAAAATAAGATTGGGGAAGTATAATGGGAGCAGTTTGAAGGACTTCGAAAACTTAACAGAGGAATTCAGACTTGATGCCACATGCAACAGAGTCATTGTAGACTGTTGGATGGGACACCAGGGTGAAAGCAGCATTGGAGTGTGAAAAGCCCTTTCAAAGGCTTGGTGGCCGATTGAGGGGTGGAGAAGAGGGCAGCACTGAAGGGGACTCCATCACTAAGGGTGGGACTATTATAACTCGCAGAAAGAAGTCTCCCATAGGTTTAGGAAGGAGCACAGGTTATTTATCCCAGGAGACGAATAAAACAAAAACAAAACAAATGCAATGGAAAAAACAAAAACAAAACCTAGCTATCATTTTCTTAAAGCTGGTGGAAAACTAAATGATGTTTCTGAGAATAAGTCCTTTCAAATATGAAAAGTTATTGATTTGATGGAGTGCTTGATTTAGTCCATTTTTTATTCTATTATAGCAATGTCAGTGTACATATTTTTTTGAGAAATAAAATCAATAGGAAAAACCCAGAGCTCCTTCTTTGTTGCTTTATGTTCTCATAACACAAGCTCCTGCCCCTCTTTCTTGGTCTATGCTAATGTAGCTGCCTTCTGCCCAGATCTACCTCTGACACCCTCATTATTCTGGATCACTAATATGAAACCTTCTTCCATGTAGTGTACTGAGAATCAAAGAGATTTCCTCTTCCTTTCCAATTACCGCTCTCAGCTCTCCACTTTCCTACCAAGAACTCTTCCCCTCTATACTCAGCCCCACTGGGACAATATAGTTAACTAAAAAGTAAGTTAACACACAATCAGATTCTTGCTGTGCTTTATCTAGATTCTTTTAACTCTAAGCCAAGGAAGCCATCTATCTAAAGGAGTGAGAACAAAATGCTTGGGACCCATGCTACTGTGGTCTCTCATGCAAAGTAAAGCAATAGGGAAAAACACTGGAAATAAATATAGCTTTACACATATAACAGGCTATATTTAAATATTTATATGCTTCAACTAATTGCTTATTTTTAATGCATTGCTGAAATTGCACGTCTATCACATTGTTCAAATAATCTCAAAGAGGGCCTTTTGAAGGAATACATTGACTGCAATGAGTTTTGTCTTTCAAATCAAATTAATGACAATTGAATAGCAGAGGAAGATGATCAGGAGTAAAGAGTATAAAGAAAGAGCCTTGGGTTTGGTGCAGAGATTAATACCAAGATAGTCTGGAATGCTTAAGATAATTCTGAGTAGCATCAATGATACTCTGACCAGCATCTCTTGCCTTAGCAATCGTCTCTTTTCTAATTTGATCAAAGAGAAAACTGTCCTTCAATGTGTGGATGAAATCTAGCTTGCAGATACTGTTCGTTTGGCTTCCCTGTGCAAATGTCATTATCCTTTTGCTCAAATAGACCTGATCTTCAATTGCCGAAGGCCAAGGTGGCAGCCATAGCAGAGAAGTTGAGAATATGGTCTTTGGAGCCAGTTGGAATGACCACTGAAGTTTAAATTCTACCTCTGCCATTTATCAGGTTTGTGACCTTAATAAAATCACTTAATATTCATTCTGAATCTTGATTTTACTATGAAGTTAGAATAATAATTACTAATTGGTTATTGTGAGAATTAAATAAGAAGGTATTGAAATGGCTTAGCAAGCACCTGATAAAATATTTAGCACCCAATAAATATTTAGCACTGAATAAAATATTATTATTTGCTATGACTTCTCTATGAGCCGGAGGGACATCTTTGTAATAATGAAGTACGAATACCTTAAGTTTGTTCTGTTATGAAGGAGAACTTGTAATATTTTTGAACAAAGCTTCTTGTTGCCCTCATCTTGATTAAAACTATCATCACCCTCCCAACAATTCAGGCTGGGAACTATTGGACTTTTTATTTATTTTTTCCAATCCCTTACTTCCTCTCATCCCCCAACCTAGCAAATTCTCCATCACTGCCAGTTTTTCCTTGAAAACAATGTTTTTTCCAACTTTTTGTGGTTATAGACTTCTTTGAGAATATTGTGAAAGCATGGAACATTCTCCATAAAAGAAATAATTCAAGTGTACAAAATTTTATGAACTGTGTTTAGGATAAACAGACCCTCTAAATCTCTCATACAAGCACCTCCTAGATGTCCAGGGATGCAAAGCTGAGAATCTCAGCTCTAAAATGTTTCTCCAAACTAGATGGTCCTTTTCATTTTGGTGTCTCATCTAGTTCCAAATCCTCATCATTCTCTTGCCTAAGTCCATCTTGGTCTCTCGATTCCAATATGATCTTTCTCCTACCTATACTCCACTCTGCTCCCAGATCTTTTCCCCCCAAAGTAACATTTTCTTACTGAAATTTTTAATTATTGATAAACAGTAGTCTTCAAATGTTACCTTGTATAGTTAGCTGGAGAGATTCTGAATGTATTAATAGACCAGCGATGGGTTCCAGAGACTTGTATACTTTCTAAAACTTTTCAGGTGATTCTGATACTGGTAGGCCCAGATCACACTTTGAGAAATATTACCCCAAGATGGTCTTTTCAGGATAATTTTCTTACTCATCATTTTGTTCAACCTAGCCTCTGTACTTAACAAACTGGATATGTTCAGAACTTTTTCTTTTTTTTTCATTTGCCCTTCAATTTAGGAAACTATCTCTATTCTTACAACCACTAATTCTCCTGTGGATTCTTCCTTCACCAACGCCCCTGAGTAGATTGTACCGTCTTCCAATGTGCTGCCTTTGCCCTCTGCAAGCACTGCTGCTATAGCACATGGCAGATTTCCCCCGAATTATTGCTGTTTATTTCTTATGCTTCACCAGAGTATACAGTTCTTGAAGGCCAACCAGATTCTATTTATTCCTTACACCAACAGAGTGCTCAACCCAGAGGCTAGTATGCTGTAAACAGTCTTAAAATGTTTGCTGAATTATCAAATTTGCTATTTCTCATATATGTCCTTCAAAATAGTGGGACGCAGGTTCTGATACAGAGGAGCATCCTTGGTGGCAGGGCAGTGCTGCTGCTCTGTGTTGCCAGAGCCAGTTTGTGCTGACCAGGGAGCACTGCTTGTGTACGTTTTTTTCCCCACTTTGAGTTCAGTGATGTCTTTTTTGGTAAGCTTGAAATCAGACATGATGATAGTATTTATACTACAGAAGTCAGCAAATGCTACAAATCAGGGGTTTTCACATTGTGTCTTTTTTTGAGAATGACTTACCAGCACACCACTGCCAGTAACCAAAATAGTCATGTAATTGCTGTGTGCCTTCACGGAATCCAATCTGATGGGAAAACGCATTTAGCAATCTTGAGCGCCACCATTTGTAAGTAAATGAGCTACATAGAGACCAAAGCCCTTCACTGCCCGGAATGGCATGGAGTGGAACATACCGAGGCAGGAGATCTGGGATTTTCCTTGATCTTCTATTTGGAAATGTTGGGACATTAAGCCAATTGCTTGAATCTCTTGAGGGCCTTCGTGTCATCACCTACAGAGTGGAACAATTGATGTCTTCCCCCTCCTATCTCAAGAAACTCATTGAAGAATAAATGAGGGAAGCCATGGGTGCAGAAACATTTTAAAAATTATAAACTGCTATCAAAACGTGTTTTTTCTACCTCTTAACTCCTGGATTCAGTTTTATAAGGGAGACCCCCAATCAATAAGGGACAGGAAGTTCTTATCTTCACTAATCAATCTATATCTGTGAACAGTCAGTGCATACTTTAAATGCTGCATGTAACATCCATTTCCATCCTCACAAGACAAACCTGCAAAAAACATCAACCAGACTATATATTTTACCTCTTATCCTACAAATTTTCCTCTTTTTATAGAGTTTCCCTTTCCTTAAAATAGTAAACACTAGAACAACCTGATCTGTATCACAAACTTTACTAAAATGCAGACATTCTATTTAACTACCCTCCCTACTCCCCATCACACAAAAATAAGTGGCATTGATTAGTGATTGACTTCAAAGTGAGTAATTGAGCTTTAATGAGTTCATAAAAGAGATTGAAATCAAGGCAATAAATTAAAAGCAAAATAAAAGAGTAAACAAGAAAGGATGTTTTACAGCTTGGTTCCATTACGGTCCATGCTAACCAGATTAAAAAGTAATTGCCATGTCAAGAAAAATTATAGTGGCCTCTGCAAAATGGAAGAGCAGTGGGCTCTCTTCATGTGCGGGGGGTAAAATGGAGAGAATAGAAAGTAAATGAATGAAGGGAGGTGGGGAGAGGGCAGAAGGCTTGTTCCAGGTGTTCATGATGCTTTCAGTATTAGAGATCTCTTCACGGAAATAGACATCATTATCAGCACATGCTACTCAGCTGCCTGATGTCAACTGAACACTTTAACGTCCTCTAGTATCTTTGTATGACATACCAGGAGTATATTTGTGACTGCACGGTTTATCTATTTTAAATGTCGGTAAATTAATGACATTGAGAACACAGAGCGTTTGCAATATTTTAGGGGTCCTTTTCAAATAGGAATTTTTTTAAAAATAAAAAGGGTCACATACAATCTAAAATAAGAAGTACTTGTGACTAGAGAACCAAAAGCCACCATAAAATAGGGAGATTACATAAATAAATTGGATGTAGCTATCATCTCTGCGAGCCCTGATGATATTTCATGGGGCACTTAAGGAATTGAATGTGGTCCCCACAGAACCACAGCTCATTATCTCTGAGAATTCATGGGCAGCTGGTGAGAAGCCTAAAGAGTGGGAAAGGGCAGATGTAGTAGCAATTTTTAAAATAACTGTCTCTAGAATCTCCACAGCCTGAGAATTTGATCTAAAAAACAACCAACAAGACACAAGCATTAAGATTCAAGACAGTATCTGTTGATAAATCTGATAAACGAGGTAATTGTGACTTAAAGTGTATACAGGGAATTGTGCTGGGTGCAATGTCGATGGCAGTGAATTGGAATTACCTAAATGTCCCCACAGACACATCTATCCAATAACTGGGACTTCCAAGTTAGACTGGGAGGACTTGTGCAGAATGCCTGGGAGAGTCAAGGTGGCCAGATGAAGAATCTGTTATGAGATAATAAGAATGTTTTCCAGAGGTACTGAAACCAGCCCTTCAGTAGCTAGAAAACCTTGACCTCTAACAAAGTCTTGCGTATCACAGACGAAGAGAACAGATCTGTTTGTACTTTCATCACATGCTAAATGAGGAATAACACTGGCTTTTATTATGCATTTACTTTAAGAATCTGTAATCATGGCTAGATTGAAGTCAAGAAAATAAATAGGCAGATAATTACACAGGAAGATAAATTAATCAGCCCTTAAAGATTAGTCACTCACTTAAGATTATTTACAGTTAATGTCTTTTTTACAAATTCTTCCTTAAGTTAATCTGGATGGAAATGACATGTTGATGAAACGTAGGAGCTCAATTGTTACTCCAAGTTATATGATAGGGATCAAGTGAAAAGGAACCTCTCCTTCATTTTCTAGTTTTCCTGTTAAAAGAAAATCCTTAAGTGCATTTAAGACGTTTCTTTTCAGGGTGTAAACTCTTTTGTAGCAGTGCTTTAAAAAAAAATCCATGACCACAAAAGAAAGAAGCATGATTCAAATTGATTTAAAAACTTGGAACAAATTCTATGTCAAATTGAAGAATTGTTTATCTTCATTTCTATAATGCTCTTGTTTTTAGTTTGAGTTATTTTAAGCCAGTTTGCTCAGGCAAGTCAGCTGAGTTGCTTAGAGATATCTCATTCTAAAAAAAATTCAAAATCCTATACCCTTCTTTTTGTTATTGTTTTATTATTTTTTTTTACAATTTTTTTTCTTTTCTTTTCTTTTTGCATTTCAGAATATTATGGTGGTACAAACATTTTGGTTACATATATTGCCTTTACATTGCCCAAGCCAGAGCTACAAGTGTGCCCATCCATCATATATTGAGCACCCATTAGTTATGAGTTTACCCATCCCCACCAACCCCCTCCCACTTGCCCAGCACCCGATGAGTATTACTACCATGTGAGCACCTAAGCGTTGATCAGTTAGTACCAATCTGATAGCGAGTACACGTGGTGCTTGTTTTTCCATTCCTGTGATACTTCACTTCGAAGGATAGGCTCTAGCTCCACCCAGGATAATGTAAGAGGTGCTAGATCACCATTGTTTTTTATGGTTGAGTAGAACTCTGTGGTATACATATACCACATTTTATTAATCCACTCGTATTGATGGGCACTTGGATTATTTCCACATCTTTGCAATTGTGAATCATGCTGCCATAAACATTTGAGTGCAGATGTCTTTATTGTAAAATGTCTTTTTTTCCTTTGGGTAGATGCCTGGTAGTGGGATTGCTGAATCAAATGGTATTTCTATTTTTAGTTCTTTGGGATATTTCCAAATTACTTTCGACAAAGGTTGTACTAATTTTCAGTCCCACCAGCAGTGTAAGAGTTTTCCTATCTCTCCGCATCCACACTTGCATTTGTTGTTCTGGAACTTTTTGCTAAAAGACATTCTCATGGAGTTAGGTAATATCTCATTGTGGTTTTGATCTGCATTTCCCTGATGATTAGAGATAGATTTCTTAATTTTGCAAATATTACAAAATAAGACATTGATTAGAAAAAGACCAGCGATTTAATTTAAAATAGAATAGAATATGACTGGGACCCCCCCCCAAAAAAAAAATTACAAATAGTCCTTAAGCATACAAAGAGGTACCCAAATTCACTAAAGATAAAATAAAAGCAAAGTAAAAATGCACTGGATATCATTTTTTTCACTTATCATGATGACAAAAATCCAAAAGCTTAATAACACACTTAGTCGGAAAGTTATGGGGAAATAGAAACACAGAGATATATAGCAATATCTAACAAAAAAAGTGTATATACTCCTTGTGGACTTTATACTACATATATACTCATGCATGAGTAATAGATATTTTCAAAGTAATTCATTGCATCATGTTGGTTATAGTCAAAAAACTGAAACAATATTAATTTCCACCAAGAGAGTACTGATAAAACAAATTATGGTAAATCCACATAATGGACTACTGCACAGCTGTAGAAAAGAATTGAAAATAGATAAAGAATGTCATCGATCTCCAAGATAGATTGATAAGAGCAAAAAAAAGCAAGGTACAGAACACTTTGTATAGTGAGATACTGTTTGTGTACAAAAGAACAAGAATAACACCATATATTCATATTTGCTTGTATAAACCCAGAAACTTTGAAAGGACACACAAACATTAACGGCAGTTAATAGCTACAGTTATAGTTAATGGCAGTAACTATAAGGATAGGTGAGCATGCTCAACAGTTTAAAGGAAGCATATTTTAAATGATAGCCACAGATCATTTTGTTATTTTTCCTAGGACAATTGAAAGACAGAAACTTTGGGAGTTTTGAGTAAAAATTGTCTTCTTCTTAATTTGGAAGTTGTTGGGGTTTGGTATCATACTTTGCTGAATTCAAACGTAGAGTTTTCATTTGTTTCAACTCATTCATTACGGTTCCTAAGATTTTGCTCTAAAGAGCAAAATTCCAGCCATTGTCTTTTATGAAGTCAACTGGGTGTCTTCATACACACAATAGTATTATATTACATGCGGTAGATATACACCTTTTTTGTGAAGGACTATTCAGGAGTCCATATTGAATTCGGGCAAGTGTGGTGTATCTCCATGGATTTGGGACTTTCTGTGGAGTCATATTTCCATTAAATGTCTCCTGTGTCCTACACATGTCCCTATACTACAAAATAATCACCTTTTCAACTTCTGATAACTGTTTATCTCCCATGATGACCATGTCTCACTTTAAATAGTTCCTGCAATATACTTTCTTATAGCATCATCTATATTTTTTGCCAACATTTTCACTTTTAAAGTTATTTCTGTGATGATTTGTTTAATGCAAATCCCTAGCACCGAAATGTAAATCTGGTGAGGTCACAGAATGTGTCTGTTCTGATTTGTCTTATATTCTTTGGGACTAGCATAGTGTAGGTCAGTCCACATGTATTGAATTAGTGAAAGTATGTTCTAAATAAACTTTAATTCTGTTTTTTATTCTAAATAAACCTATTATTTTTATCATTAGCTAGTACATAATGCAAAGATGACAGTAAGATACAGTATGGGCTTTTGTTTTAGACAGACCTGAGTTAGTCTTATTAGCATTGCCACTCTCCAGTTGTGTGCCCTTAGACAATGTTTTAGTCAATTCAGGCTGCCATAACAAAATGCCATAGACTGGGTGGCTTATAAACCATAGAAATTTATTTTTCACAGTTCTGGAGGTTGGGAAGTATGAGATCAAGGCTCCAGCAGATTCAATGTCTGTTAAGGGCCTGTTTCTGGATTCATAGACAGAACCTTCTCACTATATCCTCACACAGTGGATGGGCCTTGCTAGCTCTTTCATAAGGGTCTCTTTTAAAAGGGCACCAATCCCAACCATGAAATCCTCATCCTCATGACCCTTTCATCTCCCAAAGACCCCACCTCCTAACACCATCATCTTGGGGTTAGGATTTCAATATATGAATTTTAAGGAGACACAAACATTCAAACGACAGCAAATAATTTATTTGATGTTCCTAATCCTCAGTTGTTTTATCTATAGAATAGAAAAAAAAAAGAAGATTAATGTCCAGCCCACAGGGTTTTTGAGAATTGAGTGGAATCAAGAATGCGAAGGAGTTAGCACAATGTCTGGCTCAGGATGAGAACTCAGTAACGGACATCAGTTGCTATTATCATTGTTCCTGGGCTGCACAGTTTGGCAGTTAATTGTGCTGATTTAGCAGCAAGTCATTGCTCCCAAACATCATCACTAAGCTCATGTGATTTATGACATAGCAAAATGACAAATTCTTTCGACCTTTGACCCCTTACCAAAATGATCAAAACCAGCAGTATTGAGTCTGCATGTACAAAGGGTTGACAATAACTCATTAGCTTCCAGGATTATCTAGCACTTGATTGGCGATTACATTTTAAGATGTGTGATTCCAAATGAGTGTTTTGAACATCTAGGGTGAGAATTTTCTATTGGGGGTGGGAGTCATTCCTCTCTAAGGATCAATTTCATGTATTTCCTTAATTAGGGTTTAACTAGAGTATTTCAGAAATAAATACTTGATATAATTCTCTATGAGAGCAAATAAAAACAGACTGTTGTTTTACTACTAACGTTTGCATTTACCTTTTCCAGGAAATCACAAAAACTGTGTTAGTAGAAGAGATAAAACCCAGTCTTGTGTTTCTGTGAGTCTGCAAATTTTCTTTTGCATACATTCTTGCTCACAAAGCAAGGACTAACCACAGATGCTGACGCATTAAGATGAGGTTTAAAGTAGTGGTTAAAATCAGAGACTGTCAATTGAGATTCCGTAATCCCAGCTCTGCTTATTCACCACTTCCTAGCTTCATGGCCTTCAGCAAGATCTTTTAAAACCTCTCTGTGCCTCAGTTCCTTTCTCTGTGAAGGTGAGCTGATACTGAGCTCATTGGATTGTTGGTGAAATAATGCAAAGCATCTTGAAGACTGCCTGATATTGAAACACTCCATGCAGGCTCTTCTTAATTTCCTATGAGGAAAGTATTATTGTTCTCCCCATTTCTGTAGATCAGATATTGAAGCTAGGTTTACACATCCAGAAATTGCAATCAAGACCTGAACTCAGTTCCTTCAACTTTAAAGCTCACATTTTTTTTGGTACCAATTTTTCTTCAATCTCAGGCATGTATTCCCAACAGGGTGAAACTTGAGTCTTTAGAGGGACCAAAAATTCTTAACTATTATAATAGTTTGTGGCCTTCCAAAATGTCATTGCATAATACGTAAACAAACACCACAAAGTATACAGCAGGGGTAGGG
>RJWJ010020108.1:0-29477 GCA_004363605.1 Indri indri | reverse complement strand
TATCCCCAAGAATTTATCCTGACACATATACTAGGATTTTTTTTTTTTACTGGGACCCATTACATCAAAAATTAGAAGCAATTTAAATGTCGAACAGTAGGAAATTGGTATGTAGTCAGTGCAAATGGTACAGAAGTATGTTTACTGAAATGAAGGATACTCCAAGCATATCATTAATGATGAAGGCGAAATATAAGACAGTGTGAACACACAAACACACATGTATGCATAAAAATATTCCTATGCCTCCATAATAGAACGAAAGATACAAAGTGTGTGTGCGTGTATGCACACACATGCATACGAAGAGTAGTTACTGTATTTGATTGTCAAGATTAGCAGCACTTTTTAAGACTTTTCTGCTTTTTGTTTGTTTTGTTTTATTTTTAAAATGACCACACTTGTATAAACTTGGATAAGAGTGGCAATCATTTTTTCCCCCTTTAAGTAGATGCACCTAATAGTAATAGAATTTTCAATTATCGTGGAACATATATTTTCTTACACAATTTATTAGCCAGGGTTCTTCAGAGAAATAGAAGCAATGGAAGATATATACACACAAACACAGACAGACACACACATATATATCCTATATCTATATAAAGAGATTTATCATGAGAAATTGTCTCATGCAATCATGGAGGCTGACAAGTCCCAAGATCTGCAGTCAACAAGCTGGAGACCCAGAAGAGCCAATGTTTCAGTTGGGATCTGAGAACAGCAAAAAACTGATGTCTCAACTTGAAGGCATTCAGGCTGGAGAAATTCTTCTTTATTTGGGGGAGGGTCAGCTTTTTGTTCTATTTAGGCCTTTAAGTGATTGAATGAGCCCCATCCATGTTAGGAAGTGTAATTTAAATGTTAAACACATCCAAAAATCACCTTCACAGAAACACCCGGAATAACCTTTGACCAAATATCTGAGCATCCCATGGCCCAGTCACGTTGACACAAAAAATTAAGCATCACACACAGAATTTGTCAGACCGTATCTATTTTTCTGGACCTGGACTTGTGAAACATTGTAGATTACAGAATGGTTCTAATCCAACAACAGAAGATGAAGAAAAGTTCCAATACAAGGCAATCTTTATGTCATCTGTGCTCACTCTGTGTGAAATAAGGTTTTGACTGGTTTAGTTCTGAGAGAAGCTGAAGAATTGAGAAACTCTGTGAAATAATTCAGACAATGTCTTTCTATTGAGTTTTTTTTCTTTGAGATGATGAGTAAGTGTCCATTACTGTGATTGAGTTTTTACATTAATCCTATGTGTGATAACTTTTTTGTTTTATCTTTATATTAATAGTTTCTGAGTAGAAGAATAGTGTGAGCTAAAAAGCATAATACAAAATCAGAAGTTTTGTTTTTATGTGTTTAATTTTGTTTTCTTTTATTTTTGTAGAATGTGTACATTATAGACATGCAGGTATTTGGGTTTTAATTTTGATTTTGGTCTTTTAGCTGTCAAATATTTCTTACATATTTTAATGATCTTTTTTCTTATAGGTAATTTTATTAATTTTCCATTATTGCTTTAACAAATCACTGCAAACTAAGTGGACGAAATAATATAAATTTATTATCTTTCAGTTCTGGAGGTCCAAAATAAGTCTCCCCGAACTATCATCAAGGTGTTGGCTGGAGAGCATTCCCTTCTGAGGCTCTAGGGAAAGAATCTGTTTTCTTGCCTTTTCTAGCCTCTAAAAGCCACCTCCATTCCTTGGTTCACAGCCCCCTTTTCCATATTCCAATATTGCATCTCTCCATCTTTCTTTTATGGCCATATCTTCCTCTGACTTCCTCTCCCTTTCTGTCACTTTTTTCTACTTTTAAGGACCCTTCTCATTATACTGGGTCTGTGGAGATAATCTAGGATAATCCCTCTGTTTTAAGGTCAGTTAATTTGCAAACTTAATTCCATCTGCAATCTCAATTCCCTTTGGCCAATAACCTAAGAGATTCACAGTTTCCAGAGGTTAGGTCATTGACATCTTTGAAGGACTATTATTCTACTGACCACCATAATTAAATCTCTTCCACTGAATACAGCCTTGTAGGAACTTTAATCAAGATGTCTTGTCCTCTCTACTCTAAGAGCTGTCACATAACCCAGGCAAGAGCAATTGTACTTTATCCTACAAATTTATAGCTGAAAAAAATGATTCACACACGGGGGAAGTTTGAGCATATTTATTTCAGTGGTAGAACCTAAAAGAGATTATCATAGAGTTCCTGTAACAAAGGGTCTCTAAAACAACTGACCCCTGTTTTTCCTTAGTTTCCTTGCCTTATTCTTTATTCTTCTCCTATTTCAACTTTTGAATGAATTCTGTTTTTCCTTAACTTAGCCAGCGTGAATTTCCTTGGCTGACAACAAAATAAACCTAATGATATTAATATAAGAAATAACAGAATACGATGGAGACTGGGGGTAATTAGAACCACTTCCAAGTAAATAAATATGATTTATTTTACATCATCGTGCTAAAATATGATAAATACCCTTGAGATAGAATGGAATTTCTTAATTTTTTAACAGCAAGCAGATGAAATCACAAAATTCTATGGGATTAGTCATAGCGATGAATTAGGGGCAATGTGGTTATTTAAGTATGATTTCTATTTGTTTAAGTGAACTCACTGCTCTAAGGCCTATGGGCATGTGTACCAAAAATTAATAAACACAAGTCTAAGTTTCACAGCAGTCTCTGGAAACCTCCCTAGTTTTTCAGATTCTCCATTGAGTATAAATAAGAAAACAACTACAGAATACTAAGATGCCTAGAGGGCTTGAAATCCATGCAAAACAGATTTTATTAAAAAAGAAAACCAAACTTGGTTTTTTTTTTTTTGCCTTTTATATGTAGTATTTACCAAAGTAAACTATAAGAAAATTTCTTTAAATGCTACACAAGAGATTCAGAAAAGATAAATGGCTAAAAGTACAATTTGACAATGAGTTTGAGTTTGAGGAGAAGAAAGAAGAGGAAATAAAAGAAAAAAGTCAAATGAAGGTTCAGAAGAGTGGGAGGATACTTCAACTCAGGCTTTTCAATGACTGTCAGCATTTACAAACACGTAATGGTAAGGCTGACCTCAGTTTGAAGATGTTGGCCCAGCTACCACAGTGATTCCAACCAGGGGAGATATTGCCCCGCCACCATCAGTTGTTTGGTAATACATGGAGACATCTTTTGGTGTCACAACTGGAGTTGGGGTGCTACTGGCATCCACTGGGTTCAGGGCAGGGATGCTACTGTCAATGCCTTGTAGCCAAAGACCACCAGGAACACACCTGTTACTAAATAAGTTGTGTGTACTGCTCTTTGCAACAAGAAAGAACACATACCATGGAAAACAAGGGTGTGTCTCAGTAAGATGGTGTTAGAAAGAACCGATTACAGGATTTGTGTCTGGTTGGGTGATTTGGGAAAGGTATAAACAAATTTAGGATTTGCTGTAGATCGGATGCTGTCTGAAAGTGAGGACAACTCTATGATTGGGTATCAGTAAATTTTATCTAGAGGAGGGGAGATTAGCAGGAGAATAAATCTGCAATTGGTACAGAAGTAGCAGTCATTGATTTTGGCCGAGAGAGTATGTTTGGTATTTTGTAGATGGCAGAGTGATCTTGTTGTCTGTGCTTATGAATGGCCTTGCTTACTCTCACATTACCATGGCCTCAGAGTAACCTGGTTTGAGGTTGTTATTCTGTGAGAATTTTTTCTCTGATAAGAGAATAACATGGTCTAGCTCTGAGTGTCAGGAAAGTCTACCACACAAAAAAAGAATTATCCACACAATGGGATATCACCTCACACCTATTAGGATGTCAATTATTAGGATAAAAAAAAGAAAAGATAATAAGTTGTTGAGGATGTGGATAAATTGTAATGCTCATACACTGTTGGTGGGAATGTAAAATGGTGCAGCCACTATGGAAAACAGTACGGATTTAATTTATTTATTTTTTCTCCAAAAATTATAAATAGAACTACCATATGATCCGGCAATCCCACTTCTGGGTATGTATCCAAAAGAATTGAAATCAGGATCTTGAAGAGATCTCTGCATTCCCATGTTCACTGCAGCATTATTCAAAATAGTCAAGATGTGAAAACAACCTAAATGTCTGTCCAGGGTTGAATGGGTAAAGAAAATATGGTATATGCACACATGGTATATTATTCAATCTTAAAAAAAGAAGGAAATTCTACCATATGTGAAAACATGGATGAACTTTATGCTAAGCGAAATAAGCCAGATACAGAAAGAAAAATACTATACTGCACGATTCCATTTATATGAGGTATCTAAAATAGTCAAACTCATAGAAGCAGAGAGTAGAGTGGTGGTTGTTATAGGCTGGAAGAAGGGCAAAATGGGGACTTGCTATTTAGTGGGTATGAAGTTTCAGTTGTGTAAAATGGATAAGTTCTATACATCTGCTGTATAATATTGTGCCTACAGTTAACAATACTGTATTGTGCATTTAAAATTTCTTAAGAGGGTAAATCTCATGTTAGGTATTCTTACCACAATAACAACAAACAAACAAAACAAAGGGCAGGGGACACTTTTGGAGGTGATGGATATGTTTATTACCTTGATTGTGGTGATGGTTTCGTGGTTGTAAACATGTCAAAACTCATCAAATGTTTACTTCAAATATGTGCGGTTTCTTGTATATATCAATTATATCTCAATAAAGCTGTTAAGGAAACAAAACAAGGTGGTAGGTTTCAAAACAAGGTGGTGGCCTACGTGTCAAAAAGGAAGAGAATTATCCAACCCGTAATGTCAATAGGGCTGAGTTTTAGAAATACTGTGCTTACTGAAAGAAATAAAAAAAAGAGTTTGAGAAACACCAATCTACCTAATCCAACTTATCCAGAGATACTCTACTCAAGATAAGTCTTTAGATTATGCTTTGCAAGGTAATTTTTCTGAGTTTACAAGAAGAAAAAGTGAAAGATAGCACTAAACTCCCCAAACTATTCTTTCCATTGGTTTCTTCTTGCTCTAATGAGGATGAATAAACATTCCCCTCTGGGTAATGCAGACAGGTTTCCAGATATGTGTGCCTGAGTCCTGGGGCACCCAGAAGAAGCAGTGGTCCACAGAGGTTGGAGGGACCCAGTGAGGATATTCTGAAATGGCTACAAGGATGAGGAGCGTTTCATTCCTCAAATGACACAGGTAATCTCTGAGTTGGACTCTTGATCATACACACCTTACCACCATCACACTCCTAATATTTTATTCCATCCTAGTGATTTCATAGGGGATTATAACCAAGCAAAATTATCTCCTTTATTTATTCCATGTGAATTCCATTCCATTCATTCTATACCTCCCACTGGAAAATAAGCTCTATGAGAACAGCAGCCTCCATAGCCATATCTCCTGAGCCTACCACAGTGTCTGGCACATCCCAGGAAGTGCTCAGTGATGACTGTTGAGTGCATGAATGCTAATGAATGAATGAACAGATGAAGTTTTAGTTCCATCCCTGTACTAGTGGAGCAATTTGGTCACAATTTTCACCAAACAGCTATGCTGGGAGAAAGAGTAGCATGTTTAGCCTGTTTGTTCTTCAGTAGGAGAAGGTGAGAATGTTCACACATAAGAGTGAAGAAAAAAAAAAAGTAAAAGAGATAATGGAAAAGAGTTTCTCAATTCTGTAAAGCAAAACAGAATCAAGAAAAATGTCAATTGCTGATAGGAAGGGAGAGAAATCTGATGACAGGCAAATGGGGAAAAATCAAAACCAAAAAACTCAGAGATTTCATTGTTTTTTTTTTTTTTTTTTCTTTTACTTCTGTCTGTAAGAAAAAGTTTATCTGGGACAGGTAATCAGAAGGAGTCCTGCCAAGAGAGTCAAGATGGGAGAAAAAAGAAGAAAGCAAGAGAATGGAAAGGCAAAAAGTAGTTGGTTGAAGATACTTTACAAAGCATTGCATGTTAACATCAGTAGGGCCTGATGATATGCATTCTGCATGCTCAGAGATTGGTAAATAGTTTTGCAGAACACCCTACTATTAATTGCTAGAACTTTCAAAAAGTAAAAGAAGGCTTCACAAGAAAAGAACACATTTAGACTTTGCCTTGAAAAGCAAGTATTTGGAAAGGCAAGCATCCAACTAATTACAGTTTGGTCAGTTTAACAGTACCAATCAAGCAGATAGTAAAAGAAATTATATATTTTTAAAAAATCCTATTGCAATCCCCTAGAAAGGAACAGAGTTCTGAGTAGCAAACAAGGTTCTGTGAAGAGTGAATCATGCCAGACCAACTTAATTTCCTTCTATGATAGAGTGGCAGGCTCTGAGATAAAGAGGAAGCAATAGATGTAATCTACCTCGATTTCACCGAGGCTTCTGATTCTCTCCTACATAACATTCTCATCCGTAGGCTAGAAGATTGGTCTATGCTGCACTGCTGTTAGGAAGAGCATAAATGCCAAAAGACTGCCCTAGAAAGATGGTTATCTGTGTCTCAGGATAGGAGCGTGTTTTAAGGGATTGTAGGGCATTGTAGCTTACAGCACGTTATAGAAAGATCAATCAATGGCTGAGCAATGGGGACAGAGGGGTGTCTTGTCCAACTCCATAGTTCATCATTGTAACTTTAACTAGTTTCATTCCTGTCTCTGGGGTTCAATTTCGCTATCCGTAAAATGGGTGAATTTAGAATAGATATTTCTTAGGTTCCTTCTAGCTTAAATATGTGTGATCCTTTCTAATATTATTTTAGGGACTTAGGGCCTGGGTAATAGAGTTAAGGGTTCTCATAGATATTATTTGTTTCTCTTGTTTACAACTTACACTTAACAAATGAAAATTATATGGAAGAGGTTGCCAGTTCTTTCCCCTTTAAGGTAATTCTCATATATATGTGTGTTTAGACAGATAGATAGACTGATTTGCGTAGTAGTTAATTTGAAAGTTTTTCGGTGTCTAGTATGGGCACAATGAGAAGAACTGAAGGATGAATTTGTCAAAAGCAAGAACTCTCACCTTATATATAATAGATCATACGCAATATCTATTATATATCAAAATTTTTGGAAAAGGAATAATTATAGAGGAATGTTAAAATGGAATATTTGCCAATAGGTCAAAAACAAAGACTAATATAAAACTCTAAGTTTAAAAAATCATATTTAGAGTCCTGCAAATTATGTCTACTATTAAAATTATAGCAAAATGGTTGACTATATTGCAATAAATGAAAACGCAAATGCATAAAATCTAGACTTCACTTTCATTGACTTAAAAACAACTTATTTATTAAAAGTTTATTAGATTTTCTTTTTCAGCCAGGCATGATGGTTTACACCTATAATCCCAGCACTATGGGAGGTCTAGGCAGGAAGATAGCTTGAGGCCAAGAGTTTGAGACGAGCCTGGACAACATAGAAAAACTCCATCTCTACAAAAAATGAAAGAAAAAAAAATTAGTCAGGCATAGTGACTCCCACCTGTATAGTACTACCTACTAGGGAGGCTGAAGTGGGAGGATCACATGAGCCCAGGAGTTTGATGTTGCAATGAGTATGATCACATCACTGCGCTCCAGCCCAGGGGACAGATTGAGACCCTGTCTCTGGGAAAGAAAAAAAAAATTTCTTTTTCATTAAATAGTTTATTCAGAAAACTAACCATCCTTGGTCAACTCCAAACTATTCTTAATCCCTGAAAGCTGATTGATTTCTCACAATTTTAGCTGGTTTATATAGAAACGTGTCTTTAAACTTGTAAAACGCACCCAGATGGAATAACATCCTAAGGTGGTAATATGCTTATTGTTCATTACTTCACTTTTTAAGTTGGCATTTCAGATTAATTAAGCATTTGATAAAGCTCATGTTTATGCAAGTGTTTACAAATTAGAAAAGCTGTTAGCAGCATTTAATTTGTTTGAATATATATATTTAATTTCCCGCTTCTAATGGATAGAAGCTTAAGGGAATTTAAGAGTCATAGTTTTATTGATAGACATTAAGCATATGCAGAATGTAATTATTATTGCTAATATTTTACATTTTCTGCATGCCATCAGTTAGGAGCAGTAAAGAACCCTGTGTAATTCCACAGGCAGAAATGTGGGCTGTACATGCTGGACTTTTGTATCACTATATGTATTCATCTCTTTGTGGGTTTTTTCCCCTTCCTCTAAATGAAATGTGTTTTACTCCCACTAATTTATTCACACCAGTGTTATAATGAGAATGGAATGCTCTTCTGATCCCTTGGCATGAGATTTGTCTAATCACACAGAAATTCTGGACACAGCTCAGATTCTGTCATGACGAATACCATGCCAATCCTCTGCCAATGGTCAGTTTATCTCTAGGACTATGAGATTAAAATGAATCATTTGGAATAAGATATCATCCAGCTATTTTTCTGAAACCCACACACAGGGTTTATGTTGATCAGGATCCCTGCTGATCTATCTACAGACACACTGCTTCTGCCTGTAGATCTATGATGAATGATCACTTCACCTCTATTATTTTTGGAAACGATTTGATTTCAAGCTGAACAAAATCACTTCTTCAGACACGACTTAAGCACCTAATTTGTGCCAGGTTCTGGGCTGAGGGCTGGGAGTGCAAAGATGAATAAGATAAAGGTTCTTCTCATCATTTCTCAATTGAGCTATCACAGAATTCTTTTACCTAACTTCCCTGACCCTGACCTTGCTGGGCCTTTCCAGTCTCTGCCCCATCCAGTCATTAAAAGTGATCCATCTCAGGAAGAAAGCTGGCCATGTTGGACCTCACACTTAAACAGTACAGTGACTGTCCTATCTACCCCAAGATAGAATCTGGGCTTCCAAACATAGCATCAAAAGTCCTTCATGATTTGGCCCCCTCTCCAGTCCCACTTGTCACCTGCTCTGCTTGCACTTTTTGCTCTTAATAACACTGAACTGCTTGTAGCTCCTCTACACGCTGTATTTTGCCTTGCCTATTCTATCTCTGGCAGAAATTCTCTGCTGGCTAACTTCTATTCTTCCTTCAAGACTCAGTTCAAACTCTTCTCCTTTTCTTTTTCTTTGAGACAGAGTCTTGCTCTGTTGCCCTGGCTGTGGTGTCATCTTAGCTCACTGCAACCTCAAACTCCTGGATCCTTCTGCCTCAACCTCTGGAGTAGCTCAAACTACAGGCCCGCGCCACCACACCCAGCTAATTTTTCTATTTTTCATAGAGGCAGGGGTCTCACTCTTGCTCAGGCAGATCTCAGACTCCTGAACTCAAGCAATCCTCCTACCTTGGCCTCCCAGAATGATGGGATGGCAGGTGTGAGCCACCCCACCAGCTCTACTCTCCTTTTCTGATCCCCTTTTCCTGCAACAACCAAGCTAGATCAAGACCAGCTGTGTTAAGGCATTGCTCATGCCATCTGCTTATCTCAAAAGTGCATTCACCACGTAGTTGCATAATTACCTGTTTATTGTTCAACTCCCCCACTAGATTGATGTTTTTGTTTCTGTTTTTAAATCAATGTCTATGCTTTTCATTTCAATAATACTAATTGGTTCTTTTTAAAATTCCCACCTGTTCTTGTTTCATCTTTGCAAAAATTTTTTTTAATAACTTCTGTTTTATTTTGGGGACATCATTTCTTCATTTATCTTTGGAATATCATAAACATACTCACTTTAAAGTCACTGTTTTACAGATTGTTTCATCATTTCCATTTATATTGGAGTGACTTAATCACCTGATTATCAATTTTTTGATCTCGTATGTTGTTATTTTTCACAGCCAGTTTTGGGATTTGAGCATTAAGTTCTATCATCAATGGAAATTTCCCTTCAACCCTACAACATTCAGCCCTCTAACAGGCTTCTTGAATTCCCTGGTCCAAAATTTACAGTCTCATAGCTGTAGCTTGAGACTCCTGTCTTGTGGTGTTCACATCTAGTCACCAAACCAGTGGGCAACCTGGCCTAGCTTTGGCTTGGAGATTGTGCGCATTCTGACCTTTTAATTTAGTTTTATATAAGCTTTAATTGAAGGCATCACTCAGTCATATTTTGTTTCCCGGCAGAGAAGGGGTGCCCCAATCTGTAGTTTTAAAAAATGAATGGTGGCGCAGTCTCCATGAGGTATGGAACAATGTTAACTCCTAGCATCCCATCGTATGCCTACCCATTGCCTCTTCTTCCTGTTCTGAGACCTAAAGCCCAGCAAGCATTGGGAGAGGTCAATCCCAGTTAGCACTTTGAGATTTTGTTCCTTTTCTAGTGTTCAAATTGTTTATCTTTGGGAACATGGTTATGTCTTTTCACTTTTCTCTTTTTGTATTTTATTTCATGATCTTATGCATTTGATGAAAGGAGGGAGAGTGAAAGAATAAACTGATATATTCATCTGTCTTCTTCATTTCCCTCTGAGGATATAAGTAGAAGAAAGGAGAAGTGGGGGTGGGAGGGAGTTGAAGGATTGGGATAACTCGACAAATAAAAATGGGAATATATTCATTTTAGAAGCATTGTCTAAACTCAAGAGGATGAAAATGCTAATAAGATAAAGGTCTTGATCTTAAGGGGTTAGAGTAATGCATGCTTAGTCTCCTTCCTTCATAGAACAAATTATTTATTGAGTGCCTAGTCTATGGCAGGCATTGGTTAGATGCTGGGGATACAGTGGGAACAAAACAGGTAAGAGCACCGAGCCCAACAACTGTTGGAGAAAATGGACATACAAAATAAAATAATTTTAGTAAGGTAAAAATGTGGGCTACTTTGAGGAACCAAACCTGTCTGGAATATCTATCTTATGATTAAGGTGACAGCAAATGATGAGTTGGAATAAGCCATTCAACAAACACGGGTATTCCCAGAAAAGGTAACAGCATGTAGGAGGACCTAGAGGTAACAGGGTATGGCACTTTGGAGGTACAAAACTAATTTAGTGCAGCCAGAGCAGAGATGGCAGAGCTTAGGTCGTCCAACCATGCTGCTGTCTCCAGTTCCCTCAAGAAAGAGATCCATTGGTGGAGAATGTGTTAGCTTCTTAGACAATGCAAGTCTATCTTTGCCCATCAAAGTGTTTCCTGGGTATTCATGATGACTTCTAGGTACCTCTCACTTTTCATTTTCCTTTAGATCATTTGGCATTACACAGATAAAACTGGATTTTTAAGAGCTGATATAATTTTCCTTCCAAAGATCTCGCTATTTTGGAATTGAATAAATTATAATATATGTGATGATCTTTTCCCTCCCACCCTCTCATGAACTCTGAAATGATATAATGTCTTACTCCTTAACTACTCAGCACTGTTGAAATGCCAACTAATTCTTCCTGGTTGGCCAAAAATGAGTGTAGAATGGCAATTCCCCTAGGAAATTTTTTCCTCTGGGAGATGAAGCTGTTAGCAAAAGCAAGTCAAGGTCCTGTTAGACATTCTGCTGTTATCCAAATGAGACTTCCGGCAGATGTCTGGAGAGTTGAAATCCCCATCACTACTCAGTCTTTTCTCTGCACTGATTTTACAATCTGTGTCTAGTAACACACCATGCATTTCCTCCATGTGTCCCAGTGTACTCTCATAATGATGGCACTTCTGTGTTCTCCGTTTGTCCTAACCCATATGCTCTCCAGCATGTTCCTGCCCTCAGGTCTGGGCATTTCCATATGAGTGTAGATCTTCCTGACATTCAACCCTGCTCTGCCTCCTGTCTAAGCAGTCTGTTTCTTTAGGGTTGGGCATACCTTTCCATTACAATGTTGTAACACCCTTTCCTTGAATTACAATACAAATAAAAACCTGGCCCATAAAGGCCAGACAATAATTACAAAATCACCTTACTGTTTCTGGGGTGTCTCCAGTGCACTGTTTCCCAGGATTTTTTTTTTTTTTCTTAACTACTGTTTAGTGAGAATTAACAAGAATTCAATGTTAAACTTTCTGTGTTTCTCGCTACTCTAGACTAGCAGCAGGTATCTCCCCTGGGAGCTTGCTAGAAACACAGAATCGAATCGTGGGTCTCATTCCAGACCTACTGAATTAAAATCTGCATATTAACAAGACCCCCGCCCCTAGAGATTCATATGTACGTCAGATTTACAAAGCACTGCTCTATAGTTCCTGATTCCCCTGGTTTATCTAAACTTTCTCGTCTCTACATGCCATAAAACCTTTGGATGGGCTTCAGTTGGCCTCTTTGCAAGCTCGCATAAAGCAATCGATCTCTGTCCAAATTCATCATGACAATATATGGAAGAAAATTGATGCATTTGGCATTTTAAATGGTTGACTCTATTTGCACCATGTCCTCTTCAAATGGCAGGCATTAATGCACCACTTTCTTGACTTTGAGCATACCTGGGTTCCACTACATACAACCTCCAGAAAGGTGCCATATTACATACGCTATGGCCTGTTCTATAATGTTTAAATGGTATTAAATTGTCTCATTATTTTTAATATTTATTATAAAAAGAAACTGTATTTTTTCTAAATTATATCAGTTGATATGACTGGAAGATAACCTTAAGAATATCCTCAATCAAAAAAAATACAGCAAAACACAACAGTTTTATTAAATTCTATTATAGTTAGATACTGTTATAAACTGCCAAAAATATGTGGGCCTAAGTAAGGCCTTTTCTGTGTTAAACAGAGAAAATGGAAGTATTAAAAAGGTGTTAAGGACAAACAGCTCCAAACAGAGTATTTCTGTTTGATATACTAAGCATTGAAAGACTAGAAAAGGGAACTTTTTGCATGCTATGTGTTTCAAATGTTACTACCAATGAAGAAAATTGCTCTTGGAGTCCAGCATTTAGAAAACACTATTTTATCTAACTAAGACCAAGTCCTGCATTAAATTTCTGAAAGAGATAGGGTCATGAGTCTGAGGGCAGGGTGTCTACTTTAATTAATTGCATCAGAGGGAAATTTTTAGTGACTTCTCGAAGATGATGCTTTTTCAACATAAATGTGGTTTTCATGAGGAGCAAGTGGTCATGAGTGACAAGTAACTCCTACTAGTATATTTTGGTACCATAAAATAGGAATCCTCCTTATCAAGAATGAGACCTTACAGTTTCCAATTCAGTGTGAAATTTTTCTTCGTGTGAGGCACATATTTGGAAACAACCTCTCTATTCTGCTGTGATCTCAGTGTTTATACTGGTACATTTTCCACAGTGACAAGTAATGTACAAGGGCAGAACAGACATCACCACAGCCTTGCAAAAGCTTTATAATAACATTGTATTGCTTTGAACCATTCAATCAATTGTAGACATGGTTTAAATGTACAGAAAAAATAAATGCAATACCATGGGGGAAAATGAAAAGTATTTTGCAGCCTAACTTCAGCATAAAGAGTTTGGGAGACCATATTTTGAAAGAAGAAAGTTTCACCTAGACTCTCTGGATTATTATATTTCTAGTATGGCTATAATAATTTTCTTTTAAAAATTCAGAGACTAGTATTTCATGCAACAAAGCACATTTTATGCTAATTAAAAGTGACCAAGAAGTCATGAATTCCCTATGATCTTTATGGAGAGAAATCAATACCTGTATCTATTTCTATAAAACTCTAGGTTTTACTGGTGGATATTAGAACCCAGAAAAGTAGGCTTTTAGGTTGTGTTTCTTATAATAATGAGCAATCTAAGGTCAAATAGAAGTCTCATGTGGAGTACAGAATAAAAGAGTAACTATGAACAATTGAAAAATAAATGCAGAATCAGATATTTGTAATGCTGCTTAAAGCAAGACTAATCTTTATTCAACAGTTTTTACTCACATGTAAGACTCCCATTGTGTCATGTCTTAGCAATGGATATATTACCGAGGTTCTAAAACCTCAGTATGAATGCAGAGAATTATGGTTTTATAGCTGAGTGGGGGAATGCATGTACGCACACAGCCATACACACACATACCCCAATAATTGCTGTTTCTAACAGCCTTTATTGTAATAGGAACCCTTAGGAATCTTAGTTTTACTGCAATTCGAAATTGTTGAAATGTGTTGTTGAGGAGCACTGGCTGGTACATATACCCTCTCCTAATAGTAAATGACAGGGATAGCTTTAAACTGTGCTGAGACTTCTTACTACATAATACTAGTGGATACCATTTAGATTGGCCACAGTCATATTCTTAATTATCATTACAAAAAACTCAAAAGTATATCTAATCATACTAGATTTTGTGTCCAATAAAATGACAACATAAGACTCTATCAGTAGCACTGATAGCACAAAGGAATGAGTCTTATTGCTACTTCCTAATGTGTTTTCAGCAGATTTTTCTGAAGAGTAGGAAGAGGCAAGATTCAATGAGTAAATGTGTTTCGGGGGCACTTCCCACTTCATATTTATTTTAATATTAAGTTCAGTGCTATAACTGCTATTCTTCCTCAAACAATATTTTTTCCTGAAAATGCAAATGTTTCAATATAACAACAATGGAATTATTTCACAGTTCCACTTTTGATCACTTACGCATTGCCAATTGGCTGATTAAACTGGTAGTTCTGTTGGAAGACATAAAGGCATATAAGACACATACATCTAAGCAACATCAAAAACAGAGTGAATTGGTAAACATTTCATACTTCCTTCAGAAAATTAAAAGAGACTCATTGAGTGTCATGTAATTTAAGGTTATATTCTTTCCCAGGTAGTTGTCTTTATTTGCATCACTAATAAACTAACAGTAACTCATATTAATCATAGATGAAAGCAGGATGCAGGATTTTTTTTTCTGATTGCTGTCCTAAGTTTATCCCACAGAGACTATTGTTAGTACCTTAGTGCCTTAAAATTTATTCATAGTGCTGGGATGTGTTCTGAAGTCCTTTAGGAAAAAGGGCTTCAAAACATACTTTCTCTGTCCCTCTTGTAGAGAGGTCTTTTCTTGTAAGCCAGTAGGAAGTAGCATCAACAAATCTGTGCTCTTTGATAATTGGCACATACAGGATCCCTATGCATTCTGGTCCCTGCTGACTCAGGAGAAAGGAGATGACAGGAGATGGTGTCTTGGGCGGACCATTCCTGCTCAGGCTGCTTGCTGAACACAGCTCCTGGAAAGCCATCATTTATAGGCTATCTTTTTATTGGAAAGTAGGCCTTCACCTTTGGCAGGTGGCTCTATTATGCTAAGCAGCTCACAAATCTGGTGGAGAAGCGCCTCAAACTTTCTTTGAATAGTTGTGTTCTACATTCAGAGGTGGTGTTCAGAAAACCTGCATGAGAGCAGTAACCATGTTCTATTTAGAGGGAGTGGTGTGTCCTGAAAAGCTCACATGGATAGGCCATGCATGGCCCCGAAAGCTATCCAACACAGTGGTAACAAAACGCACCAGCAGTCATAACAATGAAATGCTTGGTGGATTTTTCTCCCGGCTTCCTAATTATGAAGTTATACTTTACAACCATGTGAAGTCTTTTTGTTTTTGAAGAATCATTATTTCTCTCAGCATGAAGGTATGCAATGAGGATAGTTTACATACTCGTGGGAGGTGAGGTTTTAGTTTTATTTTCAAGTTAGATATTATTCAAGTCTAGCTTTTGCAGCAGGCATTGGTCCAACATGAAATAAAAGGAAGGCACTGAAATACCCTGCCTCAAATACCTCTCCTTAGCAGCATCTAAAATCCACAATTAGAGATTTTCTTTCAGTACTTGAAGGCATTTACACCCTAAAAATTGATGTATTAGAATGAAAAAAAGTGTCCAGAATGAGTAAACAATAAAGTTTTCCCTTAACTTACCTCAAAAAACATGTGCTGAGCAAGCACTCTTTAGGTACCAGAGACTCTGCTGGACCCTGGAAATTCAAGGACGGATGTAGATTCACTTCTCTTTGAAGGATCTGACATGAAGTTTATGCTGGATCTTGGAACTAAGTTGGGAACCAGGTCTATGCTTAGAAAGAGGAGGGCAGAAAAATCACATTCTATTTCTCTCACAATTTCCGCAAGAAATAGACTTGGTTACATTTGGTTAAGCTGTGCACTTGACAGCTGCTTGTCAAAATATATCATTTGATTCCTAATATGCTTTGTGTACATTCAGAAATAAGTTTAGGCATATAAAGAGTAAGCAAGTGAGAAATTCCCACTCTTAGAATAATATAGCAGTTATTTAATGTTTAGAGGGCTGATGGAAATGTGTAAAATAGCTAATGTTCAAGGATGACCCCACTATCAAGCCATATTGCCAGATACCATAAACAGCTATAAATTGTCAGAGCAACAAGAGTACACAGTGACCCTGTGTTCAACTAAGCACAGCATTCGCTATCATAGTTAACCTTTGACTGTAGTAGTAAATTAATGCAAATCTCCAGAAAACACTCCTATGCAAAAATCACTCTGGAAACACTGATGCATAATAATAAAAGACTAACAATAACTTGACCTCCAAAGCTTATGGCTAGGGAAGGTATCACGTAGTGTTGGACTAGGGAGGAGCATGTGTTCATTAGGAAGGATACTAAACACTAGACGTTTTATATTTTACGATTATTCTGCTACAGTCAGACAGCAACTAGTGTTATAAAGACAACAATGTCAGGTGTTCCAAACTATTTTAGTAACACTCCTTTATTACTGAAAGTGCCTCCGGTAAATGCCCAAATTGCCTATTTGCACTAAATAAAATGTCACTTTGTGAATAAATTAGGCATTTTATGCTACCTTCTGTACGTCTAATGACATCCGTTGTAATATAATGTTTGCTTGTCTCCAGAGGCTGGCTCTAGAAATCAGCTTGCACCTGTGGCTTTTGGGAAATATTAAGTAGAGCTTTTTTGCACTCACTTTTCCTGGTAGAATGTCACTGATATTCAAGGAAAGATTTGAAAAATACTACCAGAGTATTTTGCAATACACCTCTAAGGCTTAAATTTACATGGACCTTTTGACATGTGCAGTCTCTGTTCATGGGAGTTACTAGTAGCTTGCAGTTCATACTCTTCACCTTGACTCTGTGAACAACCAGAAACAGATTAATTTTGTGTGCTTGACATTAGTGTGATTAACTTGATCATGGTTTTTCAGTGTTCTGCCTCTGCATTTATCTAGTGTTGCTTCTATCCTTGAAACAGCTGAAGTTCCACTTTTCTTTTCTATACACTTTGATTCCAAACAAAAACTATAAATATCAGTCTGACCATCAGGGCAGGAGGATGCATCAGGAAAGAACGTTGATCCAAATGATCCCTCGAAGTTGCAGAACTTACCCAAATCTCAGGTCACTGTGTTGATACTAAAAAAAGTCTCCCTGATGGCTTTTTTGCCCCTGTAAATACCAAAAAACAAAGTTTAGAGCTGACTTTTCTAAAGATGTTCCCTTAAAGGAATTGTCCAGATAGAACTTTCACATGGAATAATGAGGGATAAAGTATTTGCATTTAGTATTTCTTTTCTTCCTCTTTTGTTGGATTTGGCAAGAACTAGTAAAAATGAGGACCCAGGTTAATGTTGCCTTAATGATGCTTCTCATCTAACAGAGAGAGAAATTTTAAAAATATTTCCAGTTTTTCTCCAGTACATTTGACTCTAAAAAATATGAATAATAATAACGGTTAACATAAATTCTTTACCATGTGCCAGTGATTATTCAAGGCCTTTTACACATATTATTTCTTTGAGTGCTTACAGCAACAAAATAATAAGTAATGTTATTTTCCTGATTTTACAAAAGAAGGAAAAGCAAGTACTATATCAAGCCAAACCAAAATTAGGACTGGTCCCTTGTTAAGTCATATTCTTTGCGTTAGAAATTCTTCTTTAAATCGGGGAGCTGTACAGGATGTTTTCTTCTGAGCATAAGCTGTGGAGTCACAGAATCCTAGTTTGAATTCCCTTTTTGCCACTAGCACTTTAGTTGACTTTATGTATTAGTCAGGATTCTTTCTGTTGCCAATCATGTTCCCTGTCTTTATCTCTGATTGAATATATCATATAAGCCATGCTTTATTGCTAATCCACAGATGATGTGATTGGATTATAAATGCTAAAATTCACAACTTCTTTATCACTGCAGAATAGCAAGTTGATTAGTAAAAATATACTTAACGGTTAAACCCAGTCACCACCTTTTCTAAATACGAAAGCTTAGCATATAGTTTGGTTCAGATTGATGAGTATACAGTGAGTGCTTAATTAACTTTCCTTAATTTCCAAAACAAAATCCTGGGATAGAGATTAACTGGACCAGATGGATCAGGGGCTCATCCCAAGACAAATGGATATAGTCCCGGAGGGTGGAAAGGGTGACGTTGTATCAACTCACTCTTCTCATAGTAGTCATGGGGATGAGTTGAAAGCACAGTCCAAACAAACATGGGAACTGGACAGAGAACTCACTTCCATATCTACTCCCAATACCAACGTCTTAGGACAGCTAAACTATACTTTTGTTGTCCTCTCAAAATACCACTGACATCTGCATTTATTTACTGAGAGATTCAACCATTTAGAGTTATATCAGGAAATTTTTTTTCTAATCTTCAGATGAAAGATTCAATTTTAAGATTTTATGAGTTTTATAGTTGTGAAGTCTTTTTGTGAGTTTTTTTTTTTTTTTAATGAGGGGAAGTCTTGAACAAAGGTTAACCACTTTCTATATGTCTAAAAGCCCACCCTTGTTTTATCAATCAGTTTAACTTTTTCTTCCTCAACCATCTCTCACTACTAACTTGGAACACGAATATCGCATTGTCTTTTTTCTATGGTTTGAATGTCTGTGTCCTACCCTCTTAACTAGATTATAAATCAAGAGAAAGCAGTGTGTTCCACTCTTCTTTCTACTCTCAGTGTTAAGCCCAGAATCTTGTGTAAAAATTTTTCTTCAGTGAAAGGAATTGTTGAAAATAATAATAGCGACCACACATTGAGCTTCAACTCAGTGCTGTGCACTGAGATGAGCGTTTTATAGTCACTCTTAGATATAATCCTGAAGAAATACTAATGAAGCAATTATTATTATCTTTAAGGCTAGGAAAACTGAGACTTAGAGTGATGAAGACACTTGTCCAAGGTAGCAGACGGAACTCTAGACTCTATTTTACGTTTATAATCTCCAAAGATTGTGATTATAAGTACCCGTTAAATCTCAAAGCTTTTGAGCATGTTTATTCACAATGAGAAAACAGTGCATTGTCAAAACATTTCTGCATTGAGGGGTGTGAGATTCTTACATTAGAACATATTTTCAGGCCCATACTGAACCCCTCACAGCCAGGCCCTTTCTATGAACTTTTTATATAGTCTCAGCCCATCAGTATTATTGCACTTACCTTGTCATCTGTTGGGTATCTCCTATACTGTGAACAAATGATGGGTAAATAATATGTTGTATTTATATTTTTTCCTCAATACTTGCTGTGGTGACTGACATATTCTAGCAGCAGCTGAATAGACGATATTTGCATGCATAAATAAAAGAATGAATGAATCAATTCATCCATTATTAGATGCATCCATGAATGAAGAAGAGGTTTGATGATGCTACAGAAATTTGCCTACAGAACATTATCTAACCTGCCTTGGGTAAATAATAGCATAATGGTGCCTTTTCTAGAATCTTACCACTTTGGGCCTTTGTAGAATGCTGCACAAAATGTTCTCTAGGGCTGACTGATGATACATTGTTGCCACAATGCCAAAGTTCCTTGACTTAGGTTTGTTAATACCTCTTATTTTCTATTTATTCTATCTAGAATCTGCCCTAACATGAATTCATGCACCTGCAAGCTGAGTTTTGCTATTAGCAATGAACATTTTCATGTGACATAAACAAATGTGAATATTTAAATAAGCAACAGATTATCCAGCAGTGAAGTGTGCCCACCACTTCTAAAGCAGGGGTCAAACCAACATCTTCTGAACATTGATTTAGCAGGTTAAACTCAGCCAGAGTTGTCAGAGATTACACATACGCCCTTCAACAAGCATATGGACTGCACGTGTTGCCAGCAGCCCTGGGCCATATAATGAAGGCAGGCTCATGTAGCATATAGAGATCACTCAAGACTGCTAATATACTTTTCTCTGCAATACAGATTAGAAAAGATACATTGTGATCTTCTTTCAAACTCTTTAAGGTATTAATAGCTTCCCCCAAATATTTGTAAGTTGTTCTTACTTACTCGAACCTTTAAAATCTGAAATATATTAACTGAAAATATCATTACCCCTAATTTAGTAAATTTTTGGTCTCTAACCACTGTTTTTCTCAGCAGGGGTAATTTTTCTGTGTCTGAAAAAGCATAGGGTAGGTCAATTAGCCTTGTCTTACTAGATGGAAGATCCATTTGTTTTTATTTGTGTGTTTGTTTTCTCTTTGCTTAATATGGAGTTCCCATAGCCTGAACCATAGCCTGAAATGTTTTAAATTGTTCAAAAAAATTGTTTGAATAACTAAGTGAGTTAGTAAATGTGGCCCAATG
The DNA here is from genome assembly GCA_004363605.1 of Indri indri. NCBI lineage: Eukaryota > Metazoa > Chordata > Mammalia > Primates > Indriidae > Indri > Indri indri. The sequence continues at coordinate 9,029 of RJWJ010020108.1, read as the reverse complement.
TTCTCCACAAAATAAGGACATTATTATTCTTACCATTATATATATGTGTATAAATACTTATATATTTATAAAATAATTGTTGCCTGATTATGCATAATACAAAATTTATGTCATTCTGTAATTTATCTTTACATATCTGACCTCTAATTGGATAGCATAAAATAAAATAAAATAACATTGAATAATAGTACAATATAAATGAACAATATCTATTTTTGTATATTCATTATTAGATAATAAAATTTATATTTGCCCTCATCACTCAGCCTAGATTGACACGTATTTACCAACAAATAAATACAATGTGGCCCTGATATTTCTTGCTTCCTGCTTCCTTTCTCTCCTTCTCTCTGTTTCTCTCTCTTTTAGCTTGCTTATATAAGGTTGTTTTGCAGCAGGTTCCAACCTAAAGAAAATTTTTTATAAATCAATATCTTAATGAAATTAAAAATGTTCGAACACTTAACCAGAAAGAAGTACGGGGGGAGGGGGAACTTATTGGATATTCTTGTATGACTTTGTTGCTATCATCTTTATAATCACAGCCAGACCTTCATTAGGGCATTAGCTAAATGTTCATTTGGCAGTGAATTCCTGTTTGACGAGTATAGCAGTAAGACTTTCAGGATGTTGTGATTTCTACCCTTTTGCTGATAGATATACTTACTGTCCTTGTAATTGGTTTATCCCAACAGACACTCTCCTCAGAGACCATGCAGTCACGGAAAATATCACCCAATTTCCTTCCAAGAATTGTTGGAAGGTTTAATCAAGGAATGTTTGTGAGGTGCATTGAGGAGGGAAGTACTCTCCAGTGGCAGAGAGAAATGATTATTCCCGGAATTAGACTTTACAAAATCATCACCCAAATGAGATGAAGAGGTGATAGAAAAATCCTAGGCAAATTATGAAAATATAAATTTTGACAAATATTTCCAAATATATTTTCCCTTAAATTGGAGAACAGATGTTTTCCCTTCCTTTTAATATTAGTCGCCACTAATGGTCTAATATTTTAAATAAATTTTTAGAACAAAAAGAGAGAACATTAAAATTAAGGATTTTGATTTCATTCATTCTATGCTTCTACAATTGTAAATTGCCTCTAATTTCCTTCTTTACACATGCAGTGTAGGAATGGTTGTTTTTCACAGATCTTGCTTTTCCACTAATTAGTTGCCAAAATTAAGTTTGCAATTACCCAACTGAAATATTTTAAGAAAATGTGTCATGTATCAGGAAAATAATTGAAATGCATAATTTGAAGAGAAACCTTGACCCTGTCTCATATGTTATAATAGTCCAGATCCTTGTTGCAAGTGATAGAGATCTGACTCATAGTGACTTAAGCAAAAGTATAAATTTATTATGAGGAGACTTAGGTGATTCATGAAACCCAAGAACAAGTATACTTGAATACTCTTCAGGCTGATTCTGAAGAAGTACTGAAACAACAAATTCAAATACAGTTAGCACTTTCTTTTCATACCTTGTTTCTTTCCTCCACTGGTCAGGGTCAGTATTTGCTTTCTCTCTGTAAAAAGATTTTCTATGCTTCGCTGGTCCTTGTGGAAGGAAATCTTGTTGCCAGTAATCTCTAAGAATTGCATCTCGTATTTTAGGCTGTCAAAAAGGGACTAAAAAGCCTTTTCTGTTTTGGTTCCAGAATTTCTAGGGAGGGAATCATCCTTCCAGCTCAAGTTAGGTGACTGTAGTTAGAAGGTGGACTACCATTGTAATCAACCAAACAGTTCCCAAAATAACCATGTGGTTGGTGTTGAAGGTCAAGGGATCATGTCTAGAAAAAAGAGCTTGGTAAATAATCCTATAAGGATCTACCACATACATTTAAAAGCTAAGATTTCTAAAACATTCCTCAGGTTGCTTATCTAAATATATATATGTATAATTACATAATTTTATATTTAATCTTATAAAAATAATTAACTGAATCCCAAAAGTGTAAGCCTAAAAGTTTAGTAAATAATCAACTGGATAAGACGTTATCACCACACAAGGGCAATTTGCCTAAAATGAAAACTCAAACCCATGCATGGATAATGAACTCCGTAGCTCAAGTATATACTGAATATCAAATGTATAGAAACCCTTGTGCTAGGAACGGAAGATAGAATGATGAGCAAGTCTAGTGGAAAGCCTGACACGTAATATACAGTAATGCAGAAAAAGCAATAATGGAAATATCTACAGGTTATTATGGGAATACTAAGGAGGACCAAAGCCCTGATGGAAGTGAGGAGCAGTCATAAATAGCTTCCCAGAGAAATCCTAAGCCACATCTACAAAGAGGTAACAGCTCATCAGGTAAAGAAATGGAAAATGAGCTGGCAGAGGTCAGCAGGGCCCAGGTGATGTAGGAGCTTGCAAACCCAGCTATGGAGCTGGGCTTGTCTGAAGGTCCCTAAGAAAAGAATATAGGTGTGGCATGATCTGACTTGCTCTGAACTAGGTCTGGGTTACAGTTCCCATTAACACAGTACAAGAGAGTTGGTTTCTAAATGGCTTCTGAAGTAATCAAGCAAGATAGGCTACTTTTGTGAAGAAGGTCGTCCAACATTCTGTAATCTTCTAATTAGACAACACCCCTGTGCCACCCCCACATACTTCTGCAGGTGGAAAAAAGTGCTAGTTGCAAGAAACAATTGCGTTCAACCGAAGGAATCAACAGAATTAACTGCGTGGATGCGTTTTCTCCGTGCTCCAAGAACACAGAGGACTTTACCTTCCCTTCCCCCAATCACTCACCCCTACCAGACCCAGGCTTTCAATTATAGTCAGACTAGATTGCCTGCCTTCCTTTGCCTTCACTCATCATAAAGTCATTTGAATTTGCTCATGGGAATTTTTATGCCCAGGACCGACTCTTTCTTCCTATCTGCCAGAATCTATGGTTCTCATTATTAAAAACTCAGTTTGAGGCCTTTCCTCCTGGGGCTGCTCATTACATTAGACAGGAAGCGAAACGTATAGGACTCTCCTTCTGTCAGTCCCAACCATCTCTTCCACAGCATTCACGATACGTGGACGCGTTTTTCTTCCGAACGTTTGTGCGTATGCCTTCTTCCTAAAATACCCAAAGCTAAATTTCAAAGCACCATCATATGTCCCCTTGAAAATGTTTATTAAATTGAATGATACTAACTTTAATCACAGGAACAGCAGATGGACATGGTCTGCTTTCCTATGTGCATGTTTTATGTGAGTTTCAGAAACATTTTGCACAACAAAAATACCATTTTTATCACTACCTTGTAAAATGTGATTGTGTCCTGAAACAATATTAAAAATCACAATCCCAGGAAACTCATCATTTTCCCAATAATAAAATGTATTGGTGTTAAGCTGTAGCAAGTCATGAGGAATTGGTCCATGAAATCAAGGCATAATAATTTAATGAAAATCTATCTAAGGGTTTAAAAATATATGTAAGAACTAATTATCTGTTACTTGTCCTCAATGGTTGATTTGCTTTAGCTAGCACCTGGGCCTATTATTTGGCAAGGAGAGAAATAAAATGCCAATTAAAAAAAGTTTTCATCGTTTTGTTTTTTAAATTCGGCTCTTCCATACTCTAGAAAGCATTCCTGTTCATACATGCTGGTCCTTTCCCAGTATAATGATGAGGGGTATCCAATTACTAAAAATTGCAACTGTCATTTAACAAAAATTGCTTGCTGTTAAATTATAAGCTTCGAGCTATTTGATTTTTTTCTTATACTCTAGTTACAAGGTAGGTCCCAAGCAATTTCTATTTATTTGTTTGTGATAAGGATGTCTTCCAGACCCCTGCCCTAGTGTATGCGCGCGTGTGTGTATATGTGTGTAGGTGCTGTAGTGTGTGTGTGTGTGTGTGTGTGTGTGTGTATGTGTGTATGTGTGTGTGTGAGTGCACATGGGTGCAAGCTCCATCCCCCTATGATCTTCTGGGTACTCTCAGTCCTCTAAACTCCTTCCTGAACCTGTTTCATCCTCTCCTGACATAACTCTTCTGCTACTCTTCTCATAACCTTCACTCATGCTTTGTTCTATTTGCCCCTTATCAATTCTACACATGCTCATGTTTACCATACAAGTAATGCTTTATGTCATATAACAAACCTGCAACTTAATTAAAACCTCTTAAAAGGTCAGTTTAAATTTTAAAGATTGGCTGCTTCCGTAGCCATGAGGTGCAATGAAAAAAAAAAAACACTAGACCAGGAGGTAGGAGCCTCATTTCCTGCCTGCATGTTTTATGTGAGTTGTAGAAACATTTCACACAACAAAAAGATCATTTCTGTTGCCATCTTGGAAATTGTGATTGTGTCTTGAAACAATATTAAAATCACAATCTCAGGAAACTCATCAGTTATGACACTTAGGAGCTAGGTGACCTAAGGCAAGGCATTCATCCTCTCTGGGACCATTTCCTCCTTTAGACTAGAACAACAGTTTTACAAATGTGTTTTTTTTTTTCTTTTAATACACTTTATTTTTTAGAGAAGTTTTAGGTTCACAACAAAAGTTGAGCAGAAAATATCATAGTCTGCTCTTACCTGTGGGGGATACTTTCTGAGATCTCCAGTGGACGCCTGAAACCTTGGATAGCACCAAAATTTATATATACTGCATTTTTTCCTATAGTATATACATACCCATGATACAGTTTAATTTATAAATTAGGCACAGTAAGAGATTCGCAATAATAGCTAATAATAAAATGGAACAATTATAACAATATACCACAATAAAAGTTAGGTGAATGTGTTCTTTCTCATTTCTCTCTCAAAATACCTTGTACTAGTACTATACCACAGGTAACTGAAACTACAAAAAGTGAAACTGCAGATAAAGGAAGACCACTGTACAGAGTGTTCCCAAATACCCCTGCCCCAACACATGTAAAGCCTCCCTCCTTATCAACATCCCCTACCCGAGTAGTGGTACATTTGTTACAACCGATGAACCTATACTGACATTCACGGTGTTGTATAGTCTATGGGTTTGGACAAACGTATAAAGACATTTATCCACCATTATGATATCGTATAGCGTAGTTTCACTGCCCTAAAACACCTCTGTTACAAATGTGTTTCCTGTCTTTATTTTTCTTCTTTTTGAGGTAAGTAGCACCTACCCTTTTGGTGTTGCTTGTTTGTTTGTTTTAGTGAAATCTTCTAATCAATCTGAATGTTTAAAGCAGAAAATAAGAGAATGACTGGTTAACAAAGAAACTGAATGTTTGAAATCCTGCCTCCTGGGGTCTAGCTCACCGTATCACCCCAAAGCCTTTCATTCTGGTCAAAGAGAACACTGAGCTCAAAGGAAAGGAGTGTTAGAACCACTGCTGAACTGCTCTTTAGGTCAGGGGTCCCCAACCTATGGTGAGCTGTATAATTGTTTCATTATATGTTACAATGTAATAATAATAGAAGTAAAGGGCACAATAAATGTAATGCACTTGAATCATCCCCAAACCATTCCCCCATCCCCACCCTGGTGCATGGAAAAATTGTCTTCCATGGTAATGGTCCCTGGTGCCCAAAAGGTTGGAGACCGTTGCATTCAGTGGCTTCACTTCCTGAAGCATAATTGGGATGGAGCTGGGAAACTGATCACTTGTACAATATGGGACTTCTTCAATACAATCAATCTCATGTGAGCTGCTACGATGATGATGATGATGATGATGATGATGATGATGATGGAAATGATGTGAAAGCCAATACCAGGCTGCTCAACAGTCCATAAGACCCACACAGAAGGTACTCAAACGTTGACACTATTTTGTGTGTGCTAATTCCTCCCGCTGTCAACCAACAAGGGCCACAACTCTCCCAACCTAAATTCTGCACACCTGGAGTGTTAGAACCTTCCTATCATCTATCCTAGTCCAACACTTCTTGGTTCTAAAGCTGGGGTTTTAAGTGAGACATATATGCTATTAGGGGACCTGATTTTACCTATGTCCTCCAGACCTGTGGTCCCCAACTCCTTGGTCAGGGACCGGTACCGGTTTGTGGCCTGTTAGGAACTGGGCAGCACAGCAGGAGGTGAGTGGTGAGCAAGCGAGCGAAGCTTCATCTGTATTTACAGCTGCTCCCTGTCACTTAAATCACCACATAAGCTCCGCCTCCTGTCAGATCATCAATGGCATTAGATTCTCATAAGAGCATGCGAGGGGTCTAGGTTGCCTGCTCCTTGTGAGAATCTAATGCCTGATAATCTGAGGTGCAGCTGAGGCAGTTATGCTAGTGCTGGGAAGCAGCTGCAAATACAGATTATCATTAGCAGAGAGGTTTGACCACGCAATAAATGTAATGAGCTTGATTCATCCTGAAACCAAAACCATCCTCCTCACCCCTCACCCCCAGTCCGTGGAAAAATTGTCTTCCATGAAACTGATCCCTGGTGCCAAAAAAGGTTGAGGACTGCTGATCTAGACTTTCAAATACCAGAAAATTTGTCTTTCCCTTTATAAAAAAGAAAGCACTCGTACAAGAATGGTAAAAGAAAGTAAATCATGTATTAATAGTAAGAAGTCACTAAGCGACATTAAACAGGTAAAAGTCCATATAGATTTTACTATTCTTGTTTAGTAAATATTATGTGTGACTCATTCTTAAAAGCATTTGCTTAGACCCCATGGCTTTTGGAAAGTTCAAACTCAATGACAGATGCTGAGTACTTATGTATTCCTTTCACAGATTTGCTAAGAAATTTGTCCTTATGATATCATGCGTTTTGACAAAGTAATTAACTACAAAAAACACACACACAGAATTTATGAACAGTTAATACAGATGTGTGGAATGGATAATGGTTTCATTCTAACATGTGCAATAATTTCCATTTTGAGTACGCTGACTGAGTGTCTTTATATATAGTATTTGAGGTTGACATAACTGTGGCAGATAGGCATAATTTTATTGGGTGTACCAGTACAGACAGGTATTGAAATTAAGAAATCCAGAGAGAAAAGTTTTACTTTCATATCCCAGTGCAAATTTTAATACTACTTCAGTCTTGCCCATGAACATTCATTGTTCCCTGAAGGTTTACACTTAGATCTAGACTCTTTAGTCTGCCTTTCAGGCCATCACTGATAGGGCCACAAAGATCTCTATATTTCTTTTGCTTTTGTCAGTTCAGTTATCTCACTATGCTCCCTCCCTTCCAAAAATGCTACATTAATACTAATGGTTGGTATTATACAATTCAGCATCAGATCTCAAAGTATATTTTGAAACTTGATAATTATTTAATATCTTATTCTTCTGTCATAGCCTGTGAAAACTGTATATTTTTTCCTTGCCCACTCTTGGAAGGATTGTGGAAAAGGTCACTGGGAGACAAACACTCAAAGGGCCCTTCACGTCTAAGCAAGGATAATTTATTGGGAGGAAATGAAAATAGAAATGAAGATACAGTCTAAGAAAACAAAATAGGGAAGATAGAAAAAAATCAATGGAAACCATTCTCAGAGAAGTATCTCTTTTTAGAGTCTGTGTTTCCATTCTGGTGCTGAGATCTTACAGGGCTGACTATAGGACTTGTACCTCCTGTGCAAACATCTAATTAGAGTTGTGCTAATGGGGGTTGCTATTTAATGCTATTGCTGTACTTGGTGTCCTTGTCATATTTGTTACAGAATTGGTAACTATTGTTTTTTTTTTTTGTCTTTTTTTTATTTCAGCATATTATGGGGGTACAGATGTTTAGGTTACCTATGTTGCCCTTGCCCCGCCCCCCACAAGGCCAAGCTTCAAGCATGTCCATACCCCAGATGGTGCGCATCGCACTCTTTGTGTGTACCCATCCCCTCCTCCTCCCCTCCCCCCTGCCCTACATCCAGTAGATGTGATTCTTATATGTGCACTTATGTGTTGATCAGTTAATACCAATTTTATGATGAGTACATGTAGTGCTTGTTTTTCCACTCTTGGGATACTTCACTTAGTAGAATGCATTCCAGCTCTTTCCAGGAGAATACAAGACGTGCTATATCACCATTGTTTCTTAAAGCTGAATAGTACTCCATGGTATACATATACCACATTTTATTAATCCACTCAGGTATTGATGGACACTTAGGTTGTTTCCACATCTTTGCAATTGTGAATTGTGCTGCTATAAACATTTGTGTGCAGGTGTCTTTTTCATAGAGAGACTTTTGTTCTTTGGGGTAGATGCCCAGTAATGGGATTTCTGGATCAAATGGTAGCTCTACTTGTATCTAAGGTGTCTCCATATTGCTTTCCACAGAGGTTGCACTAGTTTGCAGTCCCACCAGCAGTGTATGAGTGTTCCTATCTCTCCACATCCACGCCAACATTTATTGTTTTGGGACATTTTAATAAAGGCCAGTCTCACTGGAGATAAGTGATATCTCATTGTGGTTTTGATTTGCATTTCCCTGATGATTAGAGACATTGAGCATATTTTCATATGTTTTTGGGCCATTATTCTGTCTTCTTTTGAAAAGTTTCTGTTCATGTCCTTTGCCCACTTTTTGATAGGGTTGTTTGATTTTTTCTTGTTGATTTTCCTGAGTTCTAAGCAGATTCTAGTTATCAGCCCTTTACCGGATTTGTAGCATGCAAAAATTTTCTCCCATTCTGTAGGTTGTCTGTTTGCTCTTGTGACAGTTTCTTTGGCTGTGCAGAAGCTTTTAAATTTGATCAGGTCCCATTTATTTATTTTCGTTGTTGCTGTGATTGCCTTTGGGGTCTTCTTCATAAATTCTTTGCCTAGGCCAATGTCTAGAAGAGTATTTCCAACATCTTCCTCTAGAATTCTAATAGTTTCGCTCCTTAGGTTTAAATCTGTCACCCAGTGTGAGTTGATTTTTGTGAGAGGTGAAAGGTGTGGATCCTGATTCAGTCTTCTACATGTGGCTATCCAGTTTTCCCAGCACCATTTATTGAATAAGGATTCTTTTCCCCAGTGTATGTTTTTGTCTGCTTTGTCAAAGATTAGATGGCTATATGAGGATGGTTTTATATCTGGGTTCTCAGTTCTGTTCCACT
>RJWJ010020107.1:0-29471 GCA_004363605.1 Indri indri | reverse complement strand
CTATCTCATAAGATTTTTGTGATGATTAAATTAAAATATATATAAAGCACTTTGCACTGTGTTTGGCTCATAGTGAGCCCTCAATAAATGTTAGCTATAATAATTTCATTCTCATAACAATGCTTTGAGATTTTAAAGCTAATAAGTAGTCTTTACTACTCAGTAGACTCAATAGATCCTTGTTTTGTTTTTTTTTTTCCTCTAAGCGTGGTCCTACCTCCAAAATTAGGCAATTTCATTAACAGAATTGCTATGAAAGGGAAGCTTGCCTTTTTTAAAACTAAACCAGAAAATGTCGGTGAGAGATAAGCCTTCAATGCAAATGTTTTGGAGAAGTGAAATATTAATAGAAGTTAAGAAATTCCAAAGCTTAGAGTTGGTAAGTTCAAGGACATGAATGAGTTTTACAATATTTTAAAAATTAAAGCCAATGCCAGACTCAAGATATATCTGTGTGCTTAGCTCAAGTACATAGCAAGCAGCTGGATGCTGAACTGTTTAATCTACTGTTTCCTCAAAAACAATTTAAAGAGGGTAGACAGAAAAATATCACTTATCCCTATGCCATCAGCTGAGGAATTGACCTTCCAAATTAAAATAGATAAATGAGCTTTCCCCAGTGGGTACAGAATAATCTGACCCACGTTTCATTGGTCCGAAACTTTGTTTGCTTTGCATTCTTCAGTAGATGAAAATAAGTGCCCTGCTAAAGAAAAATTTCTATACCTAAACATGTTTTTAAATATCTGAATTTATGTTCCATAGAGAATGAATCAGATAAATATTTCTATAATAGTAAGGGTAAGAAAGTATGGTCAAACACATTTTTCATTTATATTATGAAGCCATGAAAATGATGATTATGCATACAATACATCAACAATATTAAAAGACAGAGGAAAGAAATAAACATGGAATTTGAGCATAACTACATAAAATATGTGCATAGACAAACACTAGAAGACAATCTATAAGTCTTAGTATAGGTATAGTGTTAAGGTAGAAGGATATGTAATACAGTTTTTTTCACCAAATTTTAAAAACAGTGTACCTGCTAGTTGGTAATTTTTGTTTTATTTGAAAATTACAAGATGAAAGGAAATGTATGATTTGTTTTATTTAAATTTTTATTTAATTTAAAAACTGTAAGATAAAAGAAAATGTATGATTTGTTACAGGTGTACGTTCTATGAAGAATACAAGTTAAAACTTTTTTCCTGGTATAACATTTTATGTATTTATTAATATATTCCCAAGTGTTGGTGTACACTTTATTTGGTACCTACTAAGTTCCAGGCACTGTACTAACTATTGGAGATACAAAAACGAAACCATATCATCCTGCTTTTAACGGAATAACAGCCTGTTGTCCTGAAGAGAGTGCCCCTCCAATAGCACATGGAGGGCTATTTGCTCACCTGGCTTCTGAGCCCCTAATGGCACTCCTTCTTCATGGTTTTAGGTTCTAATGCCCACTTTCTGAAACAAATATTTTGCACATTGAATTCAAATCAAATGGCAATATTGCTAGATAGAAGATTGGAATAATGACTGCTGCGATTACACAGATACGTTTTTCAAGAGAAGTAAGTTCTTCTTACTGAGCATAACTTTGGGTACTATGATTGAGCATAAACTTTGGGTACTAATGATCCAGAAACTGGAAAATATGAAGAAATTTGAATTTACAGACTAATAAAACTCTTATTTTTGTTTATTTATGGTATTAGGGCTTTCCAGTGAAACCGGACCAATAGAATATATATAGATATATGACAGGAGATTTGTTATGGAAATTGGCTCATGTGATTGTGAGGGCCAAGAAGTCCCACAATATGTCGTTGTCTGCAAGCTGGAGAACCAGGAAAACCAGTGGTTTAATTCAGTCTGAGTCTGAAGGTCCAAGAACCAAGAACTCCACAGACTGAGGGTAGAAGACAGATGTCCCAGCTCAAGGTGGGTGGGGAGAGAGAGAGAGGGAGAGATACTACCTTTCCTCTGCCTTTTTGTTCTTTTCAGGCCCTCAAGTGATTGGCTGATGCCCATCCACGTTGGTGAGAGTGAATCTTCTTTACTTAGTCTACTGATTCGAATGCTAAACTCATCGACACACCAAGTATAATGTTTTACCAGATATCTGGGCATCCCTTGGCACATTCAATTGGCATATAAAATTAATATCACACTCAGTATAACTGAAAGATAACACTTTCCCTTGTAATTCAAGAACTTTTGCCAGTCTCATCAAATAAACGCTGATTTCAGAAAACAAATTCTTTTTATTACATTTTAGAATTTGGATGAATTCAAATGAAACTTTTCACTTGAACCACTGAAAATGTGATTCTTTCATTTGTATTTTGCAGTGGAAAGATACAGTGCTTTTCGTTTATCTCCTTTACTTTTCTCTTTTTTCCCTTTTTGTCTCTTTTTTAAATTGGCAGATTAAATTATATGTATTTATTGCATACAGCATGTTTTGAAGTATATATACATTGTGGAATGGTTAAATCTATCTAATCGACAAATGTGTCACCTCACATTGTTATCATTTTTATGGTGACAACAGTTAATGTCCACTTCCTTTGCATTTTTAAAAAAATACAAGCTAATATTTCAATATTACTTTAAGGAAAATACTTTGGAAAACAAAGTATACTTAATTTAATTCAGATATTTATTTTTCAACCTTAGTCCTAGGACTGGGTGCTAGATCCTCCAGAATGTGAGAAGAATTACAGAAAATTATATTCTCTCTCTATGTATATTTCTGATATTTGTAAGGGCCCTAAATAGTCATGTGTGTTAATTTCTATTACATGTGGTGTTAGTTTATATATCTATATGTGTGTATATATATAGTGTATATATATGTGTGTGTGTGTATATATATATGTATATACACACACACACAATTTAAGTAAAAATTTTTCAAGCCAATGTTATTTGGTAGTTCAGAGAAATTCTTATAACTTTTAACTATATATTATATTAGAAAAACTAATAATTACTATTTTTGAGCATCATTTGAATCCCAAACATTAGAAATGCATGTGCAAATGTTGTGATAGAAGATAGAAGTAAAGTTTAATCTTCGGAGGAGATTTTACATAATTTCAATTTAAAATGTGTGTACTCTCCCAGCGTGCGATCCCAGTGGCTTTAAAAATGGGCGATTTCTTTCAGTGTAGATCAATCCAGGTTGGAGGGCAGACTAATGAAAATTCTTTAACGCAGCTCATAATGAGGACTTCTCAGAACTCTGAACACATGGATAAGTGGCTTACACTATTGACAACTTTCAAAATTCTTTTTCAGAGGAGAGATGAGGCAATGAACAATATAGAAATCTTTTGTTCTTCTATTCCTCCATTTATGAACTTTCACAGAGATCTAAGTAAATACATTCAACGGGACCAACATTGCAATTGTGTTTAAAATGCTTCACACAGCTTCATGAAAATTCCTTTTTAGACACAAAAATCTGTAAATTCTCTTGACTTACTAATGCTTGATCATTTCTGAGGTCTGTGGATATGTCATTTGGTGTCAGCATAAAATCAAGAGCTACCTCAGGTAGTGTGGTAGTTCCTGCAATTTTGATTTCAGTCCCAGAACTTTCTTTTGCTCAGGTTGGGCTCTGTCCTGAAAGGGGATCCTTTCATGTCAGTTTTGGGATTTTTCTGTGAGTAGACTGCATCAGTCCCTTCCATTTTTACAGTGAATCTCTTGAAAATACTCACTAGCGGAGGGAGTAAAATCTCTGGCAGTTCAGATGTTATTCTCAAATTGGCTGTAGCACTTTCCAGTGACTATCTGTTGGCTATTTCCAGTGAGACTCCTCATCGCCCCTCTCTCCTTTCTCCCCTGCAAATGCCGATACTGGGCCAGCTCTTACAGGTGTTGGTGTTTGGTCTGTGTCCTTCCCTTACTTTGTCCAATCTTGGGCAAGTTATTTAACTTTCTATGTCTGTTCTGGCAATAGTTAAGTTGGGATAATCACAGTACTTAATTCATATGGTTGTTGTGAAGATTAAATTACTTGATACAAAAAACAAGTATAATAGCCGGCACAGAGTAAGTGCTTGATTTAGCATTTATTCTTATGATCCTCTGCCTTTGTAGATGACGCTGCCACCCTTTTATTACCAGAGTAAGAAACCGGCAACCATTATCAAATTCTCCCTTTACTTCCCTCCAATCACTAAATATCTAGACACTCTTCAATTATTAAAGTGTACCATCCTCTCAATGAGTTTTCCTTACTCCAATATTGCTTCCCAGCTGTGTGGAATCCACAGAGGGGATAGAGTGACATTTATAATGTATAATATGGCAAACTAATACTTTCCAACATAAAACCTTCTGGTAGCTCCTCATCCTGGGGATGATTTTACTAGACCCTTCAAAATTTGGCTTCTGCTGACTTAATTCCACAGCATCATTTCTTTCCACACAAACTGTCTCAATGATCCATAAACAAGACTGCCTCATTTGAACGTGAGCTTTTCAAATAACGCTGCTTGCTTTTTCCTCTCTTCTCTTACTTTGGCCTTGAAATTTCCACTTATCCTTCAGGTTTTAGCCTAGCTGTTATTACGTTCAGAGATGACTGGCCCACTTCAACGAGGTTAGGTAGCCTCTCCATGCTACCCCAAGTGACCTTTGGATACTTTTCTTGGAGCACCTTGCAGACTGCTGAGTACAGACAGTGCACAGTTCTATCTCTTGCAATAGAACAGAAACTTCTTCTAGGCAGGAACTGGGGTATTCTTTGTTGTATTTCTGTTCCATGCACACCATATGGCATGTAATGTCTGTTCAATACCAGTTGAATGAACGAATAAATGAATACATAACTTTGGTGTTGTTTCATGAATTACATGAGGCATTTTTGGTATTACGTTTTTGGCTTTTAAAAATAAATATATTGGTATTTTTTCCTATAGATGTAAAGGTGTTTCTAACATGACCTTTAAAAAAACAGGAGCTTTTTACTTAGCAAAACCTTGTGATGAAATCAATTCTCATTAAATTTGCTGAGTCATGTAGAGATAAGGAGAGAAGGAGAATAAAAAGTTAATTAAGGAAACAAGAATTAGTGAAATGTTTTGTCAGCCTTGAAACTGCACATAGAATTGAAAATATACTACTTCTAATGCCTTGTTACTTGTTCTTTTCACTGCATGTACTATTCCATTAACCTATCATCACTTCTCCCAGGGCCATATTGCCATAGCCAGGACTGGGACAGCTTCATGTGGAACATCCAGCCAGATGGATGCTTAGAATGAGAGCATCTCACATTTTCATCTAGCAGTTGTAGAATTCAAAACTATAACTTGCAATTGCATATTAATACAGGATAACTGAGCATGTAGAATGATGACTTGTTTTTGGTGAGAATTACAATCATTTTAATTATTTGGGGATAAAAATAAGCATGAACTTTGTGTCTTATTTTCTTTTAAGAATATATTATCATTATAAAAATAATTCTTTTTATAGGAAATTGATAGTAAGTATTGATTCTTATGGGTTGTGCTGTCAGTATGGTGGTCCCCAGTCGCATGTGGCTATTGAGTACTTGAAAAGTAGCTAATCCAAACTGAGATGTGCTATGAGTGTAAAATACCTAAGAGATTTAGTATAAAAAAAGAATATAAATTATCTCAATACTTTTTATATTATTTTTTTAAATAGTATTTTGGCTCTATTGAGTCAAATAAAATATATTATTAAAAATAAAATGTTAACTACAGATATTAGAAAATTTAAAATTATATATGTGGCTCACATTATATTTCTATTATACAACTTTGCTCTAAGTAGCTCCCTTTTTGTAGCTTGTTTTGTGTGTATGAGGTCCTAAGAAAGTTTGTGATAAAGGAGCTTCTGGCCAATCACCATTAACAAAGGCAGTATAATACATTTATGTCAGTGTGTACAATAATTTGTGTGTAGTGTGGGTGAATGCAAGTGGGTTTTTAATTTATTTTTCTATAAAAATATTCAAACATGTAAATCATATGACCCAATCTTGCAAATAGCTGTAATCCATAACTTATATCTTGGGTCAGAGATTTTATGTTCTTTTAAACATTTTTATGTAAAAGTCATGCTTCTGATTCTTCAATTGAATTTTTACTTATTTCTTTTATTTTCTCTAAAATCTCCTGAAGGGAGTTAGGAACTTGCAACTTTTATTGCACTAGCACTCAGTCATCACTGTTGGATTCCCTCCCATCCTCTGGAGCAGTGAATCAGGGTCGAGAATGCAGACCCAGGAACTTTGTGGGGAGGGAGGAACTTGTCTGCTAGGAGTGGTGTGCGCAGCAAGGCAGACCAGGAGGCATGCCAGGGGAAGCTGAAATTAAAGCCTAGTAGAAAGCTCAACCAGGTGGTTAGTGGAAAGAGTGACAGATTCCGCATAGGCGGCAACAGTTGGGAACTATGGAAACTAGACCAGAGTGAGAGTAAATAAAGGTAGCAGGCAAAGCTACAAAATCCCTTGAGCTGTAGGACCAGCGGCAGACGGTATTTTTATGGGACATTAGTGGTATTGGGCTGTGTGCAGGGGGGTAGGAAGAACACCAGCCCATTTCAGACAACCAATTAAAGTCTGTACAAGTTTGAGTGTATTTTAAAATAAAATCTCTATTTGATGCAGGAAATAGTGAATGTTATTTGTGAATTGTGCAGAACAATTATTCAGCATTGTAAAATTTAACGAATAGTTTTATGTTGTGAAAATCTAAAATTATGCCCCCCATAAAGAAGAAATTGAATATGATTTTTTGGCTCAAAATTATTAAATAAACTCTCTTATAGTTGCTTTACGTTTTGGCACCATTGTCAAATGAGAGCCCTCTGCGTTCATTTATACTGGATATATGGTTTTCTAAAATAGGTAATAAAGCATTTGTTTGGTTGCTTTTCAGTAATGTCTTTCACATCCACAAACACAAAACAACAAAACAATGATTTTTTTTTTGTTTGTTTGTGTTTGGCCAATATGGTAGAAATTTTAATTCTATTTAAATGTATGCTTCTTATGATAGAGTTTTTGTACAATCTATTTGCACATGCTAATATTTTGATGTCTTAACCAGCTTCTTGGTGAGTATTCAAAGAATGAGGCCAATAAATTATCTCTACTATCTCTAAGGGGATAAAATGGTCCAAAGCAAGTGATTTATTGGGTCACAGGAAGAAGAATAGGGTGGAGCTGGACTGTGGCTTGGAAAGAGTTGGGTTGGGAAGAGTTCCCCACTGGGGTACTGCTTCTTAATTTTGGGTAGAGTTGCTAAGAAGGTAAAATTTTTTTATCTTTACAGACGGGGGACACCTTCTCTTTAAATCTTTAGGAGCAGACAGAGAGTTTAGTATTCTGTGGCTCCTGGAATGAGATTGGGACCCAGGAGCTTAGTGATCAAGCTACTTCACTTACATACCAGCATGATGAAGCCAAAGAGAAAGTCACAATGTCTGGAACTATCTCCTTGGAATTTTAGGAGAGATTTCCTAGTTGCAGGTCCTGAACCACAGAATTCATAGCTTTCCAAATCTTCTTGGGTCCCTGGTTTTTCACTATAATGTCTTTAACCTTTTGGCAGTGAGTATACAGACAGGTACTATATAGTGACCCAATTTAAGACTGACCACTGATTGGTTTTGTCTACTTTCTATAGTTGTAAGCTATGAGGGACACATAGGGGCTGTAGCTGGGTTGGTAAAGCACCGAGTCTAGAATCAGATAACAATTTAGTTAGAATACGATCGCCAATACTTCCTAGTTGGGTAACTTACTTAACTTCTGTATGTCTGCTTCCTCTATGAACACAAGGTTAAAAATAATACTTGCCTTATGGGGCTGCTATGAGAGTAAATGAGATTTTATATGAGAAATGTCTAGCAAGTTCCTTGAATGTTGTAAGTACTCGAAAATGTTGGATATTGTTACTATTGAAAAAAAATTCAATTTACTGCCACTGTTTTTTTGAGCCCCTTCTGGAGCTATGTAGAGAAGGTTGAATATTTTGCAAAGTATTGACAGTAGGAAATTGATGGACAAATACAATTCGAGACATTCTTAGGGGAATCCTATGTCTAGCATGCTAATAGATCCCATAACAAGAGCCTGATAGCCATCATCATGTTTATATATATGCAGAAATACCATGGAACTCAATTATTTTTAATGAAATCCCCACTTTCTCAAAACATAAATAATGACCAAGCTTAAAAAAATTAACACTGCCTTATAGTCAGAATGCTACTCTATAATGACTTAGATTTATCAATCCTATTTATCACATCTTTCTTTTACAATTAAAAGGTAGTAGATACTTAATCATGCTGTGAATTGTACACTGTCACTTCTATCAAAGCTTTTCATAGAAGACACAGAGACAATTTCCTGATTGGAGATTTTTAAACATTGTGTTGGTACCATTTCTATTTATCAGATGAAGTATAATGAAGAGAATATTTGCTGGATTGAATGACAGTCTTAAAAGTTGATGAATCATGGCATAGCAGAAAAGTGAAATCAGAGGAATCACAATATAATTGGTGATAGAAGAGCAGCAAATGAGGAAGGCAAATTAAAGGCAGAATTTGTTAAATAAACATTCAGGAAAAAAGTGTTAGCATATTTTATGTTACTAAGATTATAAATATTTAAAAATGGAGGTTTATGAATTTTATATATGTGCTAAAATCTTATATTATGATTAAGAATTTTTAGGCCAATTAGCTCCAAGGATTTACAACTTCTTATATTCAAGGACTAAAGAATGGCAAACTGTTTTCCTTTGTTGTCCATTTTTGAAGATATGAGCCAGAAGCTCCCATAGAAGTAGGACATATGACGAAAAGTGGATTTTATATGGCAACTGGTGATGACCAGCTCAGTGGTTGGATGGAGAAGCAGCTCCAAAGCACTTTGGAAAGTCAAACTTGCACCAAAAAAAGGTCATGGTCACTAGTGGTCTGCTGCCAGTCTGATCCACTACAGCTTTCTGAATCCCAGTGAAAACATTACATCTGAGAAGTGTGCTCAGCAAATCGATGAGATGTTCTGAAAACTGCAGCACCTGCAGCCAGCACCGGTCAACAGAAAGGGCCCAATTCTTCTCCACGATAATGCCCGACCACGCAGGTCGCACAACCAACACTTCAAAAGTTGAACGAATTGGGCTATGAAGTTTTGCCTCATCCTCCATATTCACCTGACTTCTCGCCTACCGACTACCACTTCTTCCAGCATCTTGACAACTTTTGGCAGGGAAAATGCTTCCACAACCAGCGGGATGCAGAAAATGCTTTCCAAGAGTTCCTCGTATCCCAAAGCACAGATTTTTATGCTACAGGAATAAACAAACTTATTTCTCATTGGCAACAATGTGTTGATTGTAATGAACGGTTCCAATTGTGATTAATAAAGATGGGTTTGAGCCTAGTTATAATGATTTAAAATTCACAGTCCAAAACCAAAATCACTTTTGCATCAACCTAATATTTGATAAGTAGCTAATACTTTAAATAGTGCATATTCTTAAACTTGCATTATTCTACTTAGATGTGTTTGGTGGAGGGAAGTATATATCCCAGGCAAAAGGAATGGTGTGAACGAAAGCTTGATAGTATGGATATATTTGGCTTGTGTGGGAGTAGTGTGTAGACTAGTTTAGCTGGAACAGAGGGTTCGGGGGAGTGGACAGACAGCTTCAAAGTAGGATGGGGAACATATTGTCAAGTGTCTGGAATATCCAATAAAGGTACATAACATAATTCTTCACAAAAAATAGAATCATTACAAATTTTTGAGAAAGAGCATAACATACACAAAGCATTTTTTTTGCTGAGATTAATCCTGCAGCAATGTTTAGGCTAAATTGGATATGAAAAAAGTGGAGAGAAGAAAGCTAGTTAAGATTGGTTTAGCAGCAGTAGAAATACAGAAGGGATAAATGCAAGCGCTGTGAGTCCCTGAAGTGCAGGGGTGATCTAATAGCTGAAGAGAAGTCTCTGACTAATCTATACTGAATTAAATAAAAAGTATATCAACATACTCAAACAATGGAAGAAGGTTTTTGAAAAAAAAAACACTAGTCAAACTAGTTTCTCTGTTTTAGAACTGAAATGAAAATTTCAGCTAGGAAAAAAATTATATCTCAAGTGGCAACAGTCAATGACCACGCATCACTAGTGTGATTATTGTCTTGGTTTGATAGAATATTTATTTTTACTTAAGTCCTTGTTGCAGCAATGGTGATCAAATATGCCATTATTGTTACATGTTTGATACGAATTGGGTATTTAAAGGTATATAGGCTGGTCATGGTGGCTAACGTCTGTAATCCTAGCACTTTGGAAGGCTGAGATAGGAGGACGGCTTGAGACCAGAAGTTGAAGAGCAGCCTAAGCGAGAGTGAGACCCCTGTCTCTACAAAAAATAGAAAAAATAGTTGGGCATGGTGGCACATGCCTATAGTCCCAGCTACTTGGGAGGCTGAGGCAGGAGTACCACTCAAACCCAGGAGTTTGAGGTTTCAGTGAGCTATAACGATGCCACTGCACTCCAGCTTGGTGACAGAGCAAGACCCTGTCTCCAAAAAGAAAAAAAAAAAGATAAGAAAAGATAAATGTATGGCAGACAGGGGCCACTTTAATAACCATGGATCAATACAATGACATTTTAGAAAATAAGATGCTAGGAAGTTAGGAAGACAGGAGACAGATGTTCAGCAGTACATTACCAACCGCGCACATATTTCTAAATAAATGCATGTAACCAGAATAAATACCTTTGACAAATAAACTATGTTTTGAATATACCTTAAAAATTATCTACTACCCAAAACAACCCAGCTTCTATTTGCTCTCCTCCAGCGAGAGGCAGAGAGAGTGATTAAGAGTCATTGCTTAGATGAGAGAGACATTCTTGGGGAAGAGCTGTCTTAGGGCCTGATTCCTAGAAATAGTTGCCGAGTTACCTCCTTATTAAGTCATTTATAGTATCAAGAAGAGATTCCCCTCTGCCAAACAATATATTCTTTGAAATATATCAGTATAATTTTCAAGATTTCAAGCAGGCTAATTTGACTTGTAACAAAAGTAAAGAAAGTTAATCCATTCTTGTGTCTGGTTTAAGAATATTGACGTTCAATGGTGAATGGATTTATAATCTGATAAATTTATTCTGAGAATATTGATATCCTGTATCATCCTCTTTTTAAAGGACACATATTTTTCTTTTACTCCTTTTTAAAGAAAAGAATTACATAAGCCCATGGAAATGGCAAAACTGCTTTATTTCAGCTGTAATAAACTTTCATTCATGTATTTGTTGTTGTATTCCATAGTGAAAGGTCTACTAAATTAATGGAGAAAGTGGCTTTAACTATCATCCATTTCCTGAAGACAGCAAATTTATATCTCTAGCTTTGGTTCTCCATTCTGAACACACTCATATATATAGCAATCTAAGCTATATATCTCCACTTGAATGCCTCATAAATGTATCAAGTTTATATTTAAAACAGAACTCTTAGTTTCCCACTACAAACCTGTCCCTCTCCCTCTTGTCTCTAGCTTTTTTTAAATGGCTCTGATATACACCTCATTTTCAAATCTAAATCTTGGGAGGCATCCTTGCTTTATACATTCCCTTCAAATACTCTTCCCAATCAGCAAGTTCTGTGGCTGCTCTTTACAACTGTTATTTGAATCAGAACAGATTTTTCCATTTTACTGCTATCACAGTAACATTATATCTCACTTGAAATATAGTAAAATCATCTGTTTCCACTATGGCTTCAATATTCCATTCTCCATATAATAATTTAAATAATGTCTTAAAAACATTAAGCAGAACATACCATCTCCTGTTTAAAAATATATAATGTCTTTAAAAATCAGGACCATTATTTGCAAATAACAGAAACCATTTCTTACTAATTTGAGCAGCCAGTCTTCAAGATGGTGCTCACTTATCCCCACATTTTTGGTATGCATGCCCATGTGCAGTCTGCTCCTATATTGGATAAATCTGACCTGTGTAACTAATAAAATATTGTTGAAATGATGGATATGACTTCTGAGGCTGGATCACAGGAGACATTACAGTTTTCATCTTATTCTTCTCAGACAACTTGCTCTGGAGCAAGTCAAATGTTATGCCATGAGGACACTCAAGCAGCCCTGTGGAGAGATCTACGTGGTACAGAACTGAGACCTCCTGCTCATAGCCAGCAAAAGATTTGGGCCTCCTGATGACAGCCATGTAAATGAGACATCTTGAAAGTAGATCTTTCAGCCTCTGGCAAGCTTTCAGATGAGTAAATCTCTAGCCATCGTTATGACTGCAACCTCATGAGAAATTCTCAGCTACTCAGTTAAGCTGCTCCCAAATTACTGACCAACAGAACCATGTGAGATAATAAGTGTTAATCGTGGTTTTAACTTGGTAAGTTTGGAGATAATTTGTTATCCAACAATAGATAACTGATATATTAATGTAAGTACAAAATCATTTAATAGAAAGATATTGGTAATTTGAAGAATTTTGGAGGAAATTTGGAGAACCAGGTTTAAGACCACTCAGCCAGGAGCTACATCACAGTTACATGGCAGAACTGGTCCACTGAGGACACTATCATGGCCTTGATGCCAGTTGTGGATGCAGATATCCCAGGAGACTGGGCGCTGCCAGCAACATTGATCTTCCTCAAGAACTCAGTCTCCTTACAACCACTATCACCATCTAAAAGAGCTTCTAGTATTTCCTGTGACTCCGTCATAACTTCAACGGAAGCTGGAAAGATTTCCGTTTCTAGAATGGTGTAGACTTTTCTTCCCATCAAGGTTCATAGGATGGAAAAAGTCTTCCCTTAGATGAAGGGTAGTCAGACACTGGGAAGCTAGAATAAGCATGTTTGTTAATGTCTCCATTTTAGAATAAAATATAAACACTTTGCTATGATTTATAAGACTGGGCTGTGGTTTCTTTCTCTCACTTCATCTTCCACCATTCTTCTCCGTATTCACTATGCTCTCTGCTGGAATTCTTTCTATCTTTTCAATATACAAAGCTGATTCCGATCTCTGTATCTCCACACCTACTATCTCCTGTGCAAGCCAGAATGTTCTTTCCTAACATCCCCTCACTAGCTGGACCTTTCTCCTTCTTCGGTCTTCAGAGTCCATGTTACCTCCTCAGAGAGGTAGTTCCTGATCATTATAACTAAGTTGTGACCCTCCCGTTCTCTCTCTCATTCTTAATTTATTTTTTTAATTCATCAAAATGATTGTGTTTATTATCTTATTATTGGTTTCCCATGATTGGATGACAGCTGCTTTCAAGCATAAATGTCCACTTTTGTTCACTATTGTATGTCCAGTGGCTACAATAGCGTCTGTAACTTAATATGCTTTTGCTAAATATTAAACAAATGGATTAATGAATGAATGAATGAATAACAGTAATTATACCTCCTCTTTCCATGATCTGTAAATATATGTAGATAATGAAAGGAAATACTAATTTATTTATGTTATCCTTTCTTTGAAGAAAATCCCTTTGTGGAAAAATGACACTTAAAAAATAGACTGATTTGCTTCAGAGAAATATTTTCTCTTAAACATATTGTTGTTTGCTTCCCTGGAACCTGTTTACCTTTTTCTCTTTTCTTAATTGGACCTGAGAGTTTTAAACCATGTGAAGAGGGTGGGATAGGTGCCACACAAAAACCTAACCAAGTCAGGGGATCACATTCTTCTGATCCAAGTGACTACTCAGAGGTTGACAAGGGAACTGGGTTGGTTTAACCCAGGAAAGTCCAAGATTTTGTGTCGTGATTGCAGGAAGATAACATATTTTTGCACTCCCATTATTATAGATAAAAAAGGCATATAATTCTGGTTGAAGCTGGTAACTAATCTGAGAACACAAGGTTGAACAGGTTTAGATAAAATTTATACTGTGGAAAAGAGTGGAGAGTCAGAACAGAATTGGGAATTTATTAACTTTATTGGGTAACTACATCTTCAATTTTTCAGTTACCTGAGCCACTAAATAACTTATTTTCTAATACTTTCAACTGAAGGCAATTTACCTGATATGAAATCAAATAGGGATTAAATTTCCTGCTTGTTCCAATGTCTTATGAGAATTAGTTTTCGAGCACTGTGTATATTTAAACAAATTGGAACCAGATTTCCTATTTATTAGGTATCTGTTAACCTTTCTCCTCCTGTGTTAGAAATGAGTCTTCATAATTTAACAGGATAAATGGGAAATAATATGAAATGGCAGATAATTTTATGGTTAGAATAAGGTATCAGAGTGGCCTTTTCTATGAACATAGAGACAATTTAAATGAATAATGATGATTTTATGCTCATAGTAAAACATAAGGACTGTTTTATTCCTTGATCGAGTTACATTCAGTGTCACCAAATTCAATTTGTATGCCAAAACAGCCAGTGTCAGAGGGCATAATTGTTGGTAGCAGTTCAAGAATGATGATTTGTAACATGCCAAAGAAACAAATTCATCTTGTCTTTTCAAATCAATTTATATAAGTGCTATTTCATCAAACTTTCTGAACTATAGTGCTAAGGAAGTAGATTTTTTTCTTATACATTGCAAAAAAATATTTTTGTATATTCTTTCATTAACTACTATTACCATATATAATAACTATGATTATAGATTATATATGTGTATATTTTTATATATATATAAAATCATCCTCTGTATACATACATATAAAATATACATGCACACAGTATATTTCTCTATAATAGCAAATTTACCTGGAAGTGAGCTGTTTTCTAAACAATATCTTTATATAAATATGAATGAATTATTCTTATATAACTATTCTCCTTATATAAACATAAACAAATCCAATTTTTGAGAGAATTTATTTGAATAATGGGGCCCTGACTCATGAATATAGGAATAATGTTAAAGTAAATTAATGAAAAAGTTCAATAAAACAATTTGACAATCTTTTTTGGAATCAAGTTAGACTAAAATATACTGCAGAAAATAGATATGTACACTCAAGTTGTACTCAGTAAATCTGTGGATACCTGTAGACAAAACAAAGCAATTATAATAAGAATAAAGAATGTTTTGATAGAAAATTTTTTAAATGAATGAGTGTTAAGGTAGAGAAATTATGGGAGATTTCAGACTTGGGGTGGAGGGGGAGCAAGGGCAACATACGTAACCTAAACATCTATACCCCTGTAATATGCTGAAATTAAAAAAAAATGTTTTCAGTAATACTGTTGTCACTTTAAGTTTTCAATTAAAATAATAAATGGAATTAATAATATTTCTGAGGAAAATTTTGTAAATGAGGTGTATTTTTATTCTAAGAAAAGGTTTGACAAAATGGTAAAGTTCTCACATCTGTAAAAAAATTACAAGTCACTATTTCTGGAAGGCAATCATTTTATCTTCTGACACTTACTAGTCATGCCCCAGCGATCCTCTAGGCAGCTGGCTGCATGGACTTGATGCCCACTGACAGTCGGCCAGCCTCACCATGCACGTACTGACCCCTCCAGGAAGCAGGGCTGTACTGTCTTCTCAGCTGTTCTCCTGCTGCTGATTCCTCTATTGATGCTTTTGGATCTCTGAAAAGAGAATAAAACTGCTGGTCCCTAGAAATAAATAATAATTTAGGCGATTAAAATGATTGAAAATATCTCAAATCCATCTTTCAAATGCATAATGGGATAATCTGTCCCTAGTGATAAAATGATCCATAGATAAGACAACAATCTAAGCTTTCTGGAAGTTTTTAGGCTAGTAAAACTAATGTTTCTTTATTTTAAGAGAAAATCTTAAGGCTAATTTAAAAAACACACACACATCCTTCCCATTTGTTTATTTTCATTTTTGAAATTTATTTTTTGTCATATTATTTTAATAATAACATATACAGTTCTAAACAATTAAAAAATTATCCAATGAAAGCTAAATGCCATTTAGACATCTAGTTTCCTAATCTCAATTATCAGAGGTGAACAGAATTACAGTTTCTTGTGCATCTTTCCATGAATACCTTATAACCTTCTTCCTATGGCTTTTTTCAGATGTGTGAGTATATTCTTTGGGTAAATTTTGTAGTAGAATTTTTAGGTCTAGAAATGTTTTTTTTAAATCAGGGAAGTTTAGGTTCCATTGGAGCAACCAGCAATTCCAAAGTCTTGTAGATCTTCCCTGACTTAAACACTTCTTGCCTAAAAATTGTATGACAAAATTTATCCAACAAATATACTTACACATCTATGCAATATATCCATGTAACAAAATTACACTTGTACCCTATAAATTTATACAAATAAATAAAATAAAGTTCTATTGTTTATAAACTCAAGAAAAAACAGCAGAAGTTTAATGCTGACTCGTTCTACTTATTCATTCATGGTCAGTTGAGGTCTCTGCACTGCCCTGACTAATGAACCATCCAGTAACTGGAAGATTGTTGGCGAAGATTAATGTATAGAGTTGATCCTCCTTCTCAAACATGCACAGAGCAGCAAAAAATGTGTGTTGCACAACAATGCAGGTTTGCAGCTGGGGTCAAACAAGATGATGCTCTGCCTTCTTATTTCAGCTCTCATAGTGTGAACAACTGTTTTTTTTTTTATTTATTTCAGCTTTCATAGTGTGAACAACTGCTTTTTTTCTTTTCTTTTTTTTTTTTCTGTGTAGTTAGTACAACTTTTTTACATTATGTGCTTTTGTTGTTTTAAATGGCCCAAAGTGTAGTGCTAAAGTGTTGTCTAGTGTGCCTTGTGGAGAAAATATTAATATGTGTGTTAGATAAATTTCATTCAGTCATGAATTACAATGCTGTTAACCACAAGTTCAGTGGTAATGAATCAGTATTATAGAACATCCAGAAAGAAGAAGAAATTTGCCAACCTGTATGTGAGGCTGCTCCAGAAATTGCTCAAGTAACATCCATAGTGTCAGGACTCAAGCTATATAGTAAAATCTAAAGCTGTGCAAAAGATGGGAAAATGGCTAGATTTGTGAATGCTGTAGATGATAAGCAATAATAAAAATAGTGGGCAGTATTGGTATGAGGTTGAAAACCTAAGAAATTTGTGGTCATGTTGGACAGAGTGAGAAAAATGCTAAGCCCTTCTTTGCTAGTATTTTGTTATAAAGAAATACTACATATAATTAATTATTTGTAAGAAAAAGACACTTCAATAAAGTATCTTTAAACAGAAAGACATGTAAAAAAAGTATTATTTGTTGTATTGATTGGTTGATGAAAATATTGTGACCAGGGGCTCATAGGAACTTGATACTGTATTTTTCCTAGGAGCAATGATTTAGTATTTGCTACTCAATTGCTGCAAGATTTCTAAAGTAGATCCTAGCCCTGGTGTCTGTTTAATATATTAAGATCATATAGATATTCACTTAAGAAATTCTTCTTCAGAGGAGGAGGTGGTTCCAACATCAACCCTTATTCTCTAGGTGAGGAGCCCAAACCCTCCTTGTCTGCTTGTTCTATCAATTACTGGCTGAGATATATCAATCTCCCTTTAGTTGTTGAGTTTATGTACTTTCTTCTAGCTTTATAAATTTTTGCTTTATATATTTTGAGGCCATATTATTCAATGGACAGAATTTTAAAATTATACATTATTATGAGTTAAATCTTTTTACTTCAAAAATGTTTTATTGCCTTAAGTTCTTTTTGTCTTAAATTAATAATTTTGGTGAATTTTTACATGGAATATTTTATTTCATTATTTGAGTTTTAATTTTTCTTAAATGTGTTTAAAATATATCAAAAAGCATTTTATAAATTGACAAGTTTTGTTT
The DNA here is from genome assembly GCA_004363605.1 of Indri indri. Lineage (NCBI taxonomy): Eukaryota > Metazoa > Chordata > Mammalia > Primates > Indriidae > Indri > Indri indri. The sequence goes on along the minus strand of RJWJ010020107.1, from coordinate 11,599 downwards.
TTTTACTTGAATATCAACTGTATCTACTTTTAATGCAGTTAAATGATACATTTGAAATTAATTCTACCGTCCTAATACATGCTTCCTTGACCCTTTCTTTCTCCACACACTGTATTGTTCAGCCTGATAGGTCCAACCTCTTAGTTTTCAACTCCTCAAGTAATATCAGTCCTCTGTGTCAACTAAGTTACAGAAAGTGCATACAGAGACCCTGAGAAGCCTCCTTTATTTGGATTACTGCAGGAGGAAGCATTCTTTCCCTGCCCTCATGGAGTGGTACCATCTCACTGACAAGCCTTTCCAAGGAAATCCTCTCTGTGACTATTCAGTCTTTACCTTTTTATATTTATGTGATGGCTGACCCTGTAGGATCCAAGAAATATTCTTCATGCTCTTGCGTAGATGGACTAACATCTTACTGTAAGGTGTATGTGTACTTGGCACCTACTCTCTAGTTCTCAGCCTTTGGAACTAGTCAAAACCAAGGTAGAAAGACTATCATTTTAAATTCCTATTACATTAGTTCCTTAGAATGTGCTGGCATCTCTACATTTTTTTTTTAAGTAGGATTGTACTTTTAAACTTAAGGATTTATACAGACTTTTTTATTTCCTCTAATATCAACTGTGCAGATTGAGTTGCAGTAGTTTTTTTTTTCTATTAAGACTATAAAATATGCTTTATAAAAAGTGTGTCAAGACAGAATGTCTGATTTTGTTAAAATTACAAACCCAGAGCTCAAGGGCATCCCAAAGATTGTCAATAGAATCAACTTTAGATTCGTTGAAGTTCAGCTAAAAATTCATAACTGCAATTTGAAAGAGACAGTTGGCAATAAGACTCACTCCTAAACCCTGCAACTGAAAAGATTATTTTCCTTGTAATTTTTCTTGTCAAAGGCCATATAAATTGCTTTAATGAGAATTTCAAACTTGTGATTGTTGTACCATCTCTTTCATACCAAGATAAGAATACATTTTTATACAACATTCACATCTCTAGGCTGCAGACTATATTTTAATTGGCTTGTGTAAGCATTCTTTGTCTCTCTCTCTTTCACATTCTATTTTTCTCTGTTTCTTACATATATGTATACATATATCTTTCAAACAGAAGAACAACTACTTGGAATAGTTAGAGAGCTAGTCTCTCTTTCTTAGGATGCTTTTGATGGGCTTATAGAAGGTTGTAGGATAATTACTAACCACATTAATATTTCAGTTCATAAGTGGAGTTAAATTCAGTTTAGTAAAGATCAAAGGAAAGATAATTAGTGATGATAAAAGAAAAAGTCCCTCTTGATTTTGCAATGGAGCCAAAGAATTCTGCAATTTTCTTTGGGGATAATGTTTATAGATAATAATAAAACATATATTTGAATTTTTTGAAACTTAAGTCTTACTGGCATCTACCAAATCCTGTGTGTTCTGCTGGCATCAGTAAGCATTATTTGAATTGGAATGGGCAGCAGAAGAGTGGATCTGGCATTATTATTGGAACATCTGATTGAGTGTGATAGCCTACTACTTGTGGCTGATTTTCTTTCATTTTCTACTATCCATAGAAGATCAAGTTTGCAAACACATTTCCTAATATTTGTAAGCTGAATTAGTTTCTGCTTTGTTTCCCAAACTTACATTGATTCTATATCCTTCCTCCATTTCTTATAATTTTTGACACTTTCACTGGCTTTTCATAGTCCCCGGCAATGGGAACACAAACTCCACTTCAACCTGAAAACTATTAGCAAAGTAGATGGAAGGCAAATCAAGAGCTAGATGTTGGGATTTATGGATTTTTCTCCCTTGAGTATACATCAGCTGGACTGGAGAGTAAGAAAAGGAACTTCTCAATTCATACCTAGACACTCAAAGTGTGTGGCAGGAAGAAGACAAAGGCAGCCTCTGTGAGACAAACTTGTAATAATGCTTATTATATTTATCTCCATTACATGGATGAGTTGAGAGAGGCTTCAGGACTTGAAAGCTTTTTTTCCTTTATTATTCTTTTAATTTCAAAATATTAGTTAAGGGGATACAAGCATTTTTGTTACATGACTATCTTGTATAATGCTTAAGTCAAGGTATTTGGTGTGCCCATCGCCAGAATAGTATTCATTGTACCCAACAGGTAAGTTTTTATCTTAAGCCCACCCTCCTCCCCTCTCCTCTTCTTGGTTTTTCATGTCCTTTATATCACTTTGTGCCCATGGGTACCCATCTATTAGCTCCAATTTATTAGTGAGAATATTTGGTATTTAGTTTTCCATTCCTGAGACACTTCACTTAGGATGATGGTTTCCAGTTACTCCACGTTGTTGCAAATGACATTATTTCATTCTTTTTTATGGCTGAGTAGTACTTCATGGGATACATAAACTATATTGTCTCTATACACTCATGAATTGATGGACACTTAGGTTGATTCCACATCTTTGTAATTGTGAATTGTGTTGCATTAAACATTCAGGTGCAGGTGTCTTTATGATAAAATGATTTTATTTCCTTTGGGTAGACACCCAGCAGTGGGATTGCTATATCAAATGGTAGGTCTACATTTATTTCTTTGAGAAGTCCTTGCTGGGCTTAGTGGCTCATGCCTGTAATCCTAGCATTCTGAGAGGCCAGGGTGGGAGGATTACTTGAGGTGAGGAGTTTGAGACCAGCCTGAGCAATAGCAAGATCCCATCTCTACTAAAAATAGAAAAAAAAATTAGCCAATCAACTAAAAAGAGAAACAAAAATTTAACCAGGCATGGTGGCTCGTGCCTGTAGTTCCAGCTACTCAGGAGGCTGAGGAAGGAGTGTGACCCCAGGAGTTTGAGGTTGCTGTGAGCTAGGCTGATGCCATGACACTCACTCTAGCCTAGGCAACAAAGTGAGACTATGTCTCAAAAAAAAAAAAAAAAAGGAAAGAAAAAAAAGGGGCAAAAAAAGGGGGGGATAAGAAAAAAAAGGGGGGGGGAAGGAAAAAAAAGAAAAAAAAGAAAAAAAAGAGAGAGAGAAATCTCTATATTGTTTACATAGAGGTTGCACTAATTTGCAGTTCCACCAACAGTGTATAAGCATTCCTTTCTCTCTGCATACATATCAGCATCTATTGCTTTTTGACTTTTTAATAATTGCCATTCTGGCGGGTATAAAGTGATATCTCATTGTGGTTTTAATTTGCACTTCCCAGATGATTAGTAATGTTGAAAGTTTTTTCATATGTTTGCTGGCCATTTGTCTATCTTCTTTTGAAAAGCTTCTGTTCATGTCATTTGTCCACTTTTTGATCAAGTTGTTTATTTTTTATTTCTTGCTAATTTGTTTGAGTTCTTTGTGGATTCTGGATATTAGCACTTTATCAGAGGTACAGTTTGGAATATTTTCTCCCATTCTGTAGGTTGCCTATTTGCTTTGTTGATTATTTCCTTTGCTATGCAGAAGTTTTTTAATTTAATTAAGTCCTATTTATTTATTTTTTCTAATTGCTATATTTGCCTTTGGGGATCTTAGTTTTAAATTCTTTGCTTAAGCTAATGTCTAAAAGAGTTTTTCCTGTACTTCCAGAGTTTTTATGGTTTCATGCGTTATGTTTAAGTCTTTAACCTATCTTCAATTAATTTTTGTATATAGTGAGAGATCAGGATCCTGTTTCATGCTTCTGCATGCAGCTAACCAGTTTTTCCAGCACTATTTATTGAATGGAGCTTCCTTTTCCTAGTGTATGTTGTTGTCTCCTTTATAAAAGATCAGTTGGCTGTAGGTAGATGATTTTATTTCTGAGTTCTCTATTGTGTTCCATTGGTCTAAGTGTCCTTTTATACCAGTGTCATGCTGTTTTGGTTACTATAGCCTTGTAGTATAATTTGAAGTCACATAATGTGATGCTTCAAGATTTGTTCTCCCCCCGCCCCATGTTAATCTGGAACTCACTGGAAGCCAGATTTATTGTTTTTGCTTACGATTGCTTTGGCTATTTGGGCCCTTTTTTGATTCCAAATAAAGCTTAGAATTATTTTTTCTAGATTTTTGAAATATAATACTGGTAGTTTGATGGGGATTGCATTGAATCTGTAAATCACTTTGGTCAGTATGGACATTTTAACAATGTTGATTCTACCAATCCATGAACAGGGGATATTTTTCCATTTGTTTGTGTCATCTGCTATTCCTTTCATCAGTGTTTTGTAGTTCTCCTTGTACAGGTCTTTAACCTCCTTTGTTAAGTATAATCCTAGGTATTTTGTTTTCTTTGTAGCTATTGTGAATGGTATTGGGTCCTTGATTTGACTCTCCATTTGACTGTTGTTAGTATATAGACATGCTATTGGTTTGTGTACGTTGATTGTGTAACTCGAGACTTTGCTGAATTAATTTGTCAATTCTAGGAGTCTTTCGATGGAGTTTTTAGGGGTTTTCTAGATGCAAGATTATATTGTCTCCTCTTTCTTCACTTTGATGTCCTTTATTTCCTTCTCTTGCTCAATTGCTGTGGTTAGGGATTCCAATATTATGTTGAATAGAAGTGATGACAGTGGGGACTCTTGCCTTGTTCTGGTTCTTAGGAGGAATGATTCCAACTTTTCCCCATTCAGTATGATGTTAGCTATGGGTTTGTCATATATGGCTTTTATAATTTTGAGGTATGTTCCTTCTATGCTTAGTTTGTTGGGGGCTTTTATCATTAAAGGGCGCTGGATTTTACTGAATGCGTTTTATGCATCTATTGAGATGATCCTGTGTCTTTCTTTCTGTTTCTGTTTACATGTTGAATCACATTTATTGATTTGCATATGTTCAAACATGCTTGCATCCCTGGGACAAAACTCACTTGTTCATGATGAATTATCTTTTTGACGTGTTGTTGAGTTCAGTTGGCTAGTATTTTTTTGAGGATTTTTGCATCTATGTTCATAAAGGATACTGGTCTGTAGTTTTCTTTATCTGTTGTGTCCTTTCCTGGCTTTGGCATCAGGGTGATACTGGCTTTGTAGAATGAGTGAAGGATTCCCTCTTTCTGAATGTTATGGAATAGTTTCTGTAAGATAGATTCTTCTTTGTAGGTCTGGTAAAATTTGGCTGTGAATCCGTCTGGTTTGAGGCTTTTTTTTTTTTTTTTTTTTTTTTTTTTTTTTTTTTTTTTTTTTTTTTTTTTTTTTTTTTTTTTTTTTTTTTTTTTTTTTTTTTTTTTTTTTTTTTTTTTTTTTTTTTTTTTTTTTTTTTTTTTTTTTTTTTTGGTCAGGAGATTTTTTATTACTGCTTTAATTTTGCTACTCATGTCTGTTCAGTGTTTCTATATCTTTCTGATTCAAGCTGGGGGTTTTATGTTCCCTCAAATTTATCTATTTCCTCTAGGTTTTCTAGTTTGTTTGCATAGAGGTTTTTGTAGTATTCACAAATGCTATTTTGTATTTCTGGGGTATCAGTTATAATGTCTCCTTTATCATTTTGATTAATATGATTTGAGTCCTTTCTCTTCTATTTCTAGTTAATCTGGCTAGTGTCTTGTTGATATTCTTTATCTTTTGAGAGAGCCAACTTCTTGTTTCATTGATCCTTTGTATTGTTTTTTTTTTTTTGGCTTCCATTTCATTTAGTTTTGCTCTGACCTTTGTTATTTCTTTTCTTCTGCTAGCTTAAGTTTGGTTTGTTCCTCTGTTTCTGGTTCCTTGAGATGTGACATTACGTTATTAATTTGTGATGTTTCTGTTATTTTGATGGAGGCATTTAAATTTTTCCCTGATATGAGGGCTGCTTTCACCTTATTCTATATATTTTGAAAGCTGTATCCCCTTTGTCATTCAGTTTGAGAAATCTTCTAATTTCCCTCTTAATTTCTTCATTGACCCAAGGATCATTAAGCATCACATTATTTAATTTCTATGACTTTGTATAGATTTGAGTGCTCCTTTGGAATTGATTTCTAGTTTTATTCCACCGTGATCTGAGAATATACATGGTATGATTTTGATTTTTTTCTTTGTTTTGTGGCCTATGATATGATCAATCTTGGAAAATGTCCCATGTGCTGATGAGAAAAATGTATATTTAGTAGTTTTTGAGTAGAATGTTCTGCAAATCTCTGTTATTTCTCTTTGTTCCAGAATCCTGTTTAAGTCCAGTGCGTCTTTATTCATTTTCTGCTTTAATGATCCATCCAGTTCTGTCAGTGGAGTGTTGAAGTCCCCAGCTATTAAGATGTGACTGTTTATTTTTTTGCTTAAATCTGGAAGAATTTGCTTTATGAAATTGGGAGCTCTATGTTAGGTATGTATATATTTAGGATTATTATATCTTATTGTTGAATTGCTCCCTTTACCATTATATAATGAACATCTTTGTCCTTCCTTTTACCATTTTTAATTTAAAGTTCATTTTATCTGATATGAGAATACCTGATAACTTTTTGTTTCCATTTGCATGGAATATCTTTTTTCATCCCCTTGCCTTGAGTCTGTGTGAGTCCTTGTGGTTTAGATGTGTTTCCTGGAAACATCAAATACTTGGGTTGTGTTTTTTCATCCATTCAGCCAGTCTGTATTTTTTAAGAGGGACATTCAGACTGTTCATGCTGAGTTTTGGTATTGATATGTGTGATGCTGTTCTGTTCAATACGTTAGATGACACATTGTTTTGTTTTCCTTCTTGTGATACTGTTTTATAAGAGCTGTAGGCTATAACTTTTGGGTGTTTTTACACTGGTTGGTATCTATTGTGCCGTTGCATGCATACAGAATTTTTGAGCATTTCTTGTAAGGGTGGGTCTGGTAGTGACAAATTCTGTTAGTGTTTCCTTGTCTGGAAAAGACTTTATTTCTCCTACATTGATGAAATTTAGTTTTTCAGGATATAAAATTCTTGGCTGGCAATTATTATGTTTAAGGAGACTAAAGATAGGGTCCCATTCCTTTCTGGCTTCCAGGTTTCTCTTGAGAAGTCTGCTGTTAGTCTGATAGGTTTTCCTTTATAAGTTACTTGATGTTTTCACCTCATGGCTTGTAGGAGTTCCTTCTTCATGTTGACTTTGGCCAGTCCGATGATTTTATGCCTTAGTGAATCACTTCTTGCAATGAATCTCCTAGGTATTTGTTGAGCTTCTTGAATCTGGATGTCTAAATCTCTAGGAAGATCAGGGAAGTTTTCCTCAATTATCCCCTCAAATAATTTTTGCAGGTCTTCTGCATTTTCTTATTCACTCTTAGTGATGCCTATGATTCTTATATTTGGCCATTTTACATAATCCCATATTTCTCATAGACTTTGTTCATTCTTCCTGATTTTTTGTTCTTTATTTTTGACTGACTGGGTTAATTCAAATGAGTTTGCTTCAGTTACTGAAATTATTTCTTCTGCTTGGTCTAGTTTATTCTTAAAACTTTCCACTGTGCTTTGTATTTCCTTAAGTGAATTTTTCATTTTCAGAAGTTCTATTTGGTTTTTTAAAAAATATATCTATCTTTTTAGTACATTTTTTATTCATTTCCTGAATTTTCTGGTTTCTTTAAGTTGATTTTCCATTTTTTTCTTGGATTTCATTTATCTTCCTTACAAACCATATGTGGAATTCTTTATCTGTCATGTGAGTATTTTCTTTTTGTCTGGATCCGTTGCTAGAGAGCTGATGTGCTTCTTTGGGGGTGTCTTTTCACTCCGATTTTTATATTTACAGTGTTCTTGTGCTAATTTCTTCTCATCTGGAGCAGCTGTCACTTTTTGTTCTTAGATTTTTGTTTGTTTAGATGGGGCTTCCTTCCAACTCTTCATGGTGTATCTGTAGTATACATTGAATAAAGACCTTTGGCTTTGCTTGGGGGTATTTTGATGGGGGGTGTCTAGCTTCTGGATGAATACCTTGATTATAGAAATCTTTAGCGTGGTGGTTTTTTCAGTGGCTAGTTATTTTTAGGCTGTAGTCATGGCGTACTATGTGCATGGGCAGATTCCCTGTCTCTTGTTGACAAGAGAAGATGGAGGTCTTTGAAATCCTTTCTCTTTCCCCAGCCATGTGGTCTCCTTAACAGTGTGAATTATATTAGGATGCACACTTTAATCTCTGAGATAGTAGCTGTTGCTTGTGGATAAGAGCAAGCCACATCTTGTATAATTCGGTAAATCCTGTAATAGGCTGTACAAGTTGTTTTCCCTGCCATAGGTGGCACTTACAGAAAAGAGCCAGCTGCAGTGTTGTATTTTGGGACCTGTGACTGGCTTTAGTCCATCAGGAGAAGCACTTGAATGCCTCAGGTGGTGGGCAGGGTCCTGGAGCTTCCAGGGGACTCTTTGTTCTCTTCCACAGCAGAGATGGGTGGAGGAGCAAGTGTGGGTGGGGCTAATCAGGTAAGTCTGCCTTCAGGCTCCTCAAAGGCAGACACAAGAACTGTCTTGGCAGGATGTGAGGGTCAGCTCCCAGGCTACAAGGGATAGAAACCAAGGAGGGGCTGATGTGGGCCCACCAAACCCGAAAGTCTGCTCATGGGGAAGAGACCATCTGGAGTTCACAGACTGGCTGTTTGGAGTGGATTTTCTTCTTCTCTCTCCTCCCCTGCCCCACAGGTCTCCCTCCAGTGTCTACCCACAAGAAGAAGCCCAAACTAGCTGAACTCTCCAGCAATGCCACTGTAGGCTGGGGGCTTTCCTGTCCAGGATGCCACCTAGGACAGAGGTGCAACTCTCCTGCGGGGAGAGGGGTGCTCAATGAGTGTGCTGCAAGTGGGACCCACACTGCTTCTCCTTTCAGTTCTGTCCATGTGGGCTCCCTTGCCTCCTAAGATTAGTTCACAAATCTCCCCTCCATGCCCCTGAGCAACTCAATCATGTCCTGGGAGTATTGGATTCAGCCTGCATGCCTGTTTCCTGGTCCCCCAAGTTCATGCCTGACCTTGCCGGGGAGAAGCATGCTGGTCCTGAGTTGCCCACGGAGTGCTCAAGCAGCCTTAATGTTCCTCTACTTCACGGCATGCCCTGCTCTGCCAGAGCAGCCAGGTGGGTAGCACCAGCGAGGGCTGAAAAGCAGGGAGATCAGATTCTGAGAATTTCTTGGTCTGTTGCTGGTCTTTAAGAGGAAAGGTGTGGCTCCTGCTGTCTGTGGAAGCTTCAGTGTAGTGGATGTGCCAACAGAGGGGAAGCAGCTTCTCCTGAGAGGCCTGGCTTAATCCTTAAAGGGTTTTTTTTTTGTTAGGTCACATAGAAAGATTATTCTCTCAAGTTTCCTAACTTTGTTCTTATACAAGGCTGGGTCATCTATCTCCAGGAGTTTCCAGAGGAAATGGCAGTTAAACATTCTTTTCTAATGCATGTTTCCAGGAAGCATCTTAGAGTACAATTAGTATTCAGAAAGAACATATAATTTTTTTTATTTATAAAGGATCTATAAAATCATCGACTATTCCATTTACTTATTCAATTGATAAGGAAATTGCCACTCTGAAATAGCTAATGGTTTGATTAAATTCACACAATTAATTTTCAAGGCATTTTGATTCCTAATGCTTTGCCTCTTTTTTTTTTTTTTTTTTTTTTTTTTTTTTTTTTTTTTTTTTTTTTTTTTTTTTTTTATCATACCTGACACTTTTGGGGTTGAGATTTTTCCTTCTGCCACCACTGTGCTAATTCTTAGCAATGAACATCTGAATATTATGACACAAGAGAAAGATCTTAAGATCTTTGCATAGTAGTCTTGTGTCTGAATTTCAGCTACTGTATTTACCGCCTGTGGCTCCTTCACTGATCAAGTTTCTTATGAATCTTGGGTTTAGATTACCAACCCATGAAATGGGATTAATAACATTAGAGTTGAATGGTTGTTATTATGTTAGAGAAAATGTATATGTAATGTCCCCTAATTAACAGGCTCTCAATATATAGTATATATTTTCATCAATGTCTTTTTATATTCTTTATATTTTTGTGTCATACCTCAAGCAAGCTATATTACCAGCAACTTGAGTAAGAGGGGATATATAGGGCAGAAAAATAGCCATGGAAGTAACCCAACTTTAGAGAGGCTTTTTTGGGAGGTGGGTGTGGGAGGGTGGTCCTAATGAACTGCATCAGAAAGTTATTATAAATTCTTATGAAGTAGGTATGACAATGAACTGTATCAGAAAGTCATTGTAAATGCTAACGAAGCAGATAGGAATATGGAGTGTAAGGATGGAGAATCAGACTGACATAACAGATGTAAGTAAAGAGAAGTTCAAAGAGGGACAATTCCTTGTCACACATTGAGTAATGGTCTGGATAACCAGTTCATTCACAATAGGTCCACAGTAATGCAGCTGTAAAAGGTTGGTTCTGTGCACAGCTCTAGTCCCTTTGGGAAAGAAGGATTCTAGGAAGATCAAAGCAAGAATCAAGTTTCTCATAATAGTTCAACATGTAATGAAGGCGACAGAAACTACTGAAGTGCAGAGACCATACAAACCTGTGTTCATTTCAAAGACAACATTTATTGGGCCTATTGACAACAAGTTCATTCCATGTGCGAGGGGCTGAGAATCCTGATCTAAATATAATTCAGCAAGAATCTGCCCAGGAGCTAGGAAAAGGCTGAGCCTGCAGGTGCCATCACTATCCAGTCAGCCTGTGAGGGTCTGAGGAAGACAGAGGCTAACAAGAGGGAGAGAAGACTGAGACAAAAGCATGTTTATTGTCACGGCTTTTGCTACAATGAAAAGTTAGTTAGACAACCATTAGCAGTGTTGTCTCCTCTTTTTTTGTCCTCACCACCTTTGTGTAGACAGGAATAGCTTCTCTTTGCTCACAGATGACAGAAAGGGCTCCTAGATAACTACTGCAAAGCTACAGAGACTAGATCTGCTCCATGTGTGCTGTATCAGTGTGTGTGTGTGTGTGTGTGTGTATGTGTGTTTTCATGTGTTGAGGCAGGAAGGGACCAGTGGAGAGTGGGGAATAGGATAATAGTGTTACTTCTGGAATAGAATGTCTATATCTGCTTCCACCAGAATATTTGGTTCTGGTGTTATTAAATTTAGACTTTGTGTGTGTGTGTGTGTGTGTGTGTGTGCGCGCGCGTGCGCATGCAGTCATGTGTGACTTAATGACAGAGATATGTTCTGAGAAATACATCATTAGGAGATTTTCCCATTGTGCAACATCATGGAATGTACTTATACTAATCTAGATGGTATAGCCTACTACACACCTAGGTTATATGATACAGCCTAGGCTATAAACCTGTACAGCATGTTATGGTACTGAATAGGTGGCAATTGCAACACCATGATAAGTATTTGTGTATCTGAACATATCTAAATGTAGAAAGGTACAGTAAAAATACAGCATTATAATCTTACGGGATTGCTGTTGTACATACAGTCTGTCGTTAGTCAAAACATTGTTATGAGGCACATGACTATATATATGCATAAAATATGTAAATTTATATTTATCTATCTATCTATCGTATATCAATGACATGGAAACAAAACATAGGACCGTTTTAAGCCGTGGGGTCAGCTAGTGAAAAAGAACTGGAGGACTTTAGTGGGGAAGCTGGTCGATGTGATTAGTCCATCTGTGTTTGCTAACTGGAGCTTATTGAAATTAAGCATCTACCCTACTACAGAGACTTGGAGATAAAGGCAGGTGAC
>RJWJ010020106.1:0-29267 GCA_004363605.1 Indri indri | reverse complement strand
CTTCGTGCAGTCAGGCTTGGGTGGACCCAGCAGCATTGCCTGTGTGGACCCCAGCTCCTCTTTTCTCCCCATGGGGTGGGAGCCTGTTTTCCCCTGTGCATTCCATACGTGGGAGGCAGGGTCTCAGGTCTAATACTCTGTCCTTTCTAAGAAGGGATTGCTTGGAAAGCTTGGTCAAGGAAGGCTTTATTCAACACAATTGTACTCCCCCAGAAACTGTAATAGGGGAGAGAGATTGAACTAAACCTTTAATGCAGCAATTGAACTTACAGCCAATGGGCAAGGTGAAGGAGAGGATGGAGCTTAGGTATCAAGGGTGAGGCAAAAGCAAATTGATTAACTATCACCAGTGGAGGAAGAGGAACTTGATCTGATAACGGGTGTGGGTGTGTGTGTGTGGTGGTGGTGGGGTGGGCGGGATTCTTTCTAAACTGCCTTGGAAGGATTCTTGCTATAACTGTGCTGTGCATGACAAGGCCGCATCCTAGTCCCCAAGAGGGTTCTGAGGAGCCTGACTTATGTTTGGTCAAGGAGGGAGTCCTTGAGACCCCCAGCCTAGTTCTTCCTAGGGCTCACAATAAATTCCTAAATTTTGTTTCCCTTCCCACATTCCAAAATGCAAACTTATCAACTATGTGTCCCTCATGCTAGATTTGAAACAGCTGTAGTATTTTAATTATCATTTATCCACATTAATACCTGGTTGTGTTTATTTATTTATTTTTTGAGATGGAGTCTCACTCTGTCTCCCAGCCTAGGGTGCAGTGACATCATCATTGCTCACAGCAACCCCAAACTCCTGGGCTCACAAGGTCGTCCTCCTGCCTCAGCCTCCAGAGTAGCTGGGACTACAGGTGCACACCACCACGCCCAGCTAATTTTTTCTGTTTTCTGTAGAGATGGGGTCTCCTTGCTCAGGCTAGTATCCCTAGTAACCCCTGAGCTCAAGCAGTCCTGCCTCAGACTTCCAGAGTGCTGGGATTAGAGGCGTGAGCGACCACACCCTAAATTTTTAACATTTTGTTTATATGAATATCTTTCATGAGAGGAAAGCACCAAATAACTACTTGAAACTACATTTTGTAAAATACTTGTGCCTAACAATTTGTGGTGTTGAGCGTCTTTTTTCATGTACTTATTGGCCATTTGTATGTATCTTTGAGAAATGTCATTCAGATTTTTTCCCCATCCTTTAATCAATTTGTTTACTTCTTTGGTATAATAATTCAGTATTGTCAATTTTTGCAAAAAGAAAACCACTGAAAATTTTACCAACTTAAGCACCCTTCAGTGTACAATTGAGTAGTGTTAACAATACCCGTTTTGTCATGTGACTGATCTCCAGAAATTTTGCACCTTCCAAAGCTCAAGTGCTGTAGCCATTGAATGCTGACTCCCCATTTCCCCTTCCTCTCGGTTGCCTTTTTTTTTTAGGGTTGTTGAACGTATATTCTTGCAGCCAGTGAGGTCAGAACATTAAGATAAGACTGATAAATAACAATCCAAAAATTTCCAGAAATGTAGAGCTCCCCCATTACAGTCACCCCACGTTTAAAATATTAACATTCTATAAATGATAATAATTTACAATAAAATAAAATATCAACGTATTATCAATAAACTAACAGCATTTTCTTAAAAAGAATTTCAGCTTGCAAGTTTCCTCAAAATAAATGAATTAAGATTTTAAACATTAAAATTTAAACGAAGCTGAATTCTAATTAGATGACAGACTTCAGAAGTTAGCAAATAAATTTTAACAAGAACATATCTTTGTAATGTACCTTTGTAAATGAAGAAAGAGCACAGACAAATTGATCAACATGGGCAAGGCACATGCCCATTTTAAGCTTTTTCTCTTAATTTATCTCTGTCCACGTATCAAATTTCATGAAATTTTCTAAAAATGTATATTCCCAGTATCATATCAACACATCATGTTATACCAAACATAGCCATTATCTTGCTTCCCAAAACAAAAAAAGAATTTTAAGGTTATCTTGATATCTATTAGTATAGCTTCAGATTTGGTGATAAAGTAATCCACTTCTTCAAACTGTAGTATTTACCAAGGATGGAAACATAAAGGACCAGTGGATGATTTAAATGACCTTCAATAAGGTGCTGATAATGATACAGTGGGCAAGCAAGCCAGTCATCACGCTGATCTGCATGTCTCCCAGCATTTGGCAGTATTTTTTTTTTTGCAGCATATTACGGGGCAGATATCTTTTCAATATACTGAATTCCTATCCTTTGGATATATACCCAGCAGTGGGATTGCTGGGCCATGTGGTAGTTTTATTCTCAGGTTTTTGAGGAACCTCTATACTGTTCTTCATAGCAGTTGCAATAATTTAGCTTCCCAGCAATGGTGTACAAGGGTTCCCCTTTCTCCACACCCTCAGCAGCATTTGTTAGTGCCTGTCTTTTACATAAAAGCCATTTTAACTGGTGTGAGATGATATCTAGTAGTTTTGATTTGCATTTCTCTGATCACTAATGATGTTGAGCATTTTTTCATATACATGTTGGGCATTTGTATGTTTTTTGAGAAATGTCTTGGATCCTTTGTCCATTTTTTAATCGGATTATTTGATTTTTTTTATTGAGTTGTTGGAGCTCTGTATATATTCTCATTATTAATCCCTTGGCAGGTGGGTGAATATTTTCTCCCATTCTGTGGGTTGTCTCTTCACTTTGTTGATTGTTTCCTTTGCTGTATAGAAACTTTTTAGCTTGATGTGGTCCCATTTGTCCAATCTTGCTTTGGTTGGCTGTGCTTTGAGGGTATTATTCAAGAAGTCCTTTCCCAGCCCAATGTCATGAAATGTTTCCCAGTGTTTTCTTTTAGTACATAGTTTCAGGTCTTAGGTTTAAGTCTTTAATCCATTTTGATTTGATTTTTGTATAAGGCAAGAAATAAGGGCCTAGTTTAATTCTTCTGCATATGGATATCCAATTTTCCCTGCATCATTTATTGAAGAGAATGTCCTTTAACCAATGTATATTCTTGGTACCTTTTCAAAGATAAGTTCACTATAGATGTGTGGATTTATTTGTGGATTCTTTATTCTGTTCTATTGGTCTGTGTGTTTGTTTTTATGCCAGTAGCAGTTTTGGTTATTATAGCTCTGTAGTATAATTTGAAGTTAGGTCATGTGATCCTCCAGTTCTTTTTGCTCAGTATGGCTTTGGCTATTCTGGGTCTTCTGTGGTTCCGTATAGATTTTAGGGTTTTTTTCCTTGTTTTTTGGAGACAGAGTCTCACTCTGTCACCAGGGCTAGAGTGCCATGGCGTCAGCCTAGCTCACAGCAACCTCAAACTCCTGGGCTCAAGCGATCCTTCTTCCTCAGCCTCCCAAGTAGCTGGGACGGACTACAGGCATGCGCCACCATGCCAGGCTAATTTTTTCTATATATTTTTAGTTGTCCAACTAATTTTCTTTCTATTTTTAGTAGAGACAGGGTCTCGCTCTTGCTCAGGCTGGTCTCCAACTCTGACCTTGAGTGATCTTCCTGCCTTGGCCTCCCAGAAAGTTAGGATTACAGGCGTGTGCCACTGCACCTGGCCCTGGGATTTTTTTTGTATTTCTGTGAAGGATATCATTGGCATTTTGACGGGGATTGCATTGAATCTGTAGATCGCTTTGGGTAGTATGGACATTTTAACAATATTCATTCTTCTAATCCATGAGCATGGAATATCTTTCCAGTTTTTGCTGTCCTCTTCAAATCCTCTTCAATTTCTTTCATCAATGTTTTCTAGTTTTTGTTATAGAGATCTTTCACTTCTTTGGTTAAATTTATTCCAAGGTATTTTATTTTACTTGGAGCTATTGTAAATGGTATTACTTTCTTGGTTTCCTTTTCAGATTGTTAAGTGTTAGCATATAGAAGTGCTACTGGTTTTTGTATGTTGATTTTGTATCCTGCAGCTTTACTGAATTTGTTTATTAGTTCTAATAGTTTTTTGTAGAGTCTTTAGGTTTCTGTAGACATAAGATCATATTGTCTACAAAGATAATTTGACTTCTTTGGAAACAATTTGGATGCCCTTTATTTCTTTTTCTTGTTTGATTGCTCTAGCTAGAACTTCCAGTACTATGTTGAATAACAGTGGTAAAAGTGGGCATCCTTGTCTTGTTCCAGACCTTAGAGAAAAGGCTTTCAGTTTTTCTCTATTCAGTTATCCTAGCTGTGGGTCTGTCATATATGGCTTTTATTGTGTTGAGGTTAAGTTCTTTCTATACTCAGGTTTTTGAGAGTTTTTATTGTGAAGGGATGTTGAAATTTATCAAATGCTTTTTTAGCATCGGTTGAAATGATTGTATGGTTTTTGCCCTTTATTCTGTTAATATGAATGTGTCGCGTTGATTTTGTGTATGTTGAACCATGTTGAACCATCTTTGCATCCCCGAGATGAATCCCACTTGATCACAATGAGTAATCTTTTTAATGTATTGTTGAAATCGGTTTGGTAGTATTTTGTTGTGGATTTTTGCATCTATGTTCATCAGAGATATTGGCCTATAGTTTTCTTTTTTTGTTGTGTCTTTGTCTGGTGTTGGTGTCAAGGTGACACAGGTCTGGTAGAATGAATTTGGGAGTATTCCCACCTCCTCAATGTTTTGGAATAGTTTAAGTAGGATTCGTATTAGTTCTTTGAATGCTTGATAGAATTCAGCAGTGAAGCCATGAGGTCCTGGGTTATTCTTTGATGAGAGACTTTTTATTACTCCTCCTATCTCTTTACTTGTTATTGGTTTATTCCGGTTTTGGATTTCTTCCTGGTTCAATCCTGGTAGGTTGTATCTGTCTGGGAATTCATCCATTTCTTCTTGGTTTTCCAATTTTTTTGATACATAGTTGCTCACAGTCTGTAAAGCTCCTTTAGATTTCTGCATTATCCATTGTAATGTCTCCTTTTTCATCTGTGATTTTAATTTGGGTCTTCTCCGCTTTTTTCTTAGTCTGGCTAAAGGTGTGTCAATTTTGTTTATCTTTTCACAAAGAAAACTTTTCATTTCATTTATCTTTTGTATTTTTTTTTTTTGCTTCATTTTCATTTATTTCTGCTCTGATCTTTATTTCTGCTACTAATTTTGGGTTTGATTTGCTCTTGTTTTTCTAGTTCTTTGAGATGTATCGTTAGATTGTTTAAAGCTTTTCTACTTTTTTGATGTAGGTACTTACTGCTATCAACTTTCCTCTTATGACTGCTTTTGCTGTATCCCATAGGTTTTAATATGGTGTGTTATCATTTTTATTTGTTTTCAGAAATTTTAAAATGTCCTTAATCTCTTCATTGACCCATTGGTCATTCAGGAGCATATTGTTTAATTTCCACATGTGTATATTTTCCAATATTCCTCTTGTTACTGGTTTCTAGGTTCATTGTGTTATGGTCAGAGAAAATACTTGGTATGATTTCAGTTTTTTTGAAATTTTTTAAGACTTGTTTTATGGTCCTAACATGTGGTGTATCCTTGAGAATAATCCACGAGCTGAGGAGAAGAACATGTATTCTACAGCTGTTGGATGAAACATACCGTAAATATCTATTAGGTCCATTTGGTCTATAGTGCAGATTAAGTAAGTCCAATGTTTCTTTTTCTGTATGGATGATCTATGCAATGCTAAAAGTCGAGTGTTCAGGTCTCCAACAATTATTGGGATCTATCTCTTATTAGCACTGATGATATTTGCTTTATATAAATGTGTGCTCCATTGTTGGGTGCATATATATTTAGAATTGTTACATCCTCTTGCTGAACTGATCGCTTTATCAGTATATAATGAACTTCTCTTTTTACAGTTTTTGTCTTGAAACCTATTTTGTATGAGGGAAGTATAGCTACTCCTGATCTTTTTTTGGTTTTCATTTGCATGGAATATCTTTTTCCATCCCTTTATTTTCAGTCTATGTGTTTATAGGTGAAGTGGATTTCTTTCAGAGACCATACAGTTGGCTCTTTTTTTTTTAAATCATTCAGCCACTCTTTGTCTTTTGATTGGAGAATTTAGTCCATTCACATTCAACGTTACCATGTGTTAGGTCCGGAACAGAGAGAGAGGGACACATGAATCCTCATGTGTAGCAAAATGCTGTTTATTTTGGGCAGCTGGGTGCAGACGGGTGGAGGGGAAAAAGTGTCCACACTGAGGGAGGGAAAAACCTTGGGTTTTATAGGGGGTTTCTTAGGGGGGAGTGAGTACCTGGGCCAGAACAGCTGCTGCAATAAAAAAAATTTTTTTAAACAACCAATTTCTGGGACCCCTTGGTCTTTCTCATCCTGTAGAGGTAAGGGAGGAGGGTAGTTCCGTCCTTACCAGGGGGGACAGGAATGCCAGCTCCAGCAGTTTGTTAGGTGTACAACCCCCGGGGCCTCTCCAGCCTCCTGCAGCTATTGATTCACAAACCTTGCTTTTCTGTTAACGGTATTCCATCGCATACATACTTTTCGAGTTCCCACCTGGAACAAACCTAACACCACGTTGTTTGTTTGATTTCTGGTTGTTTTGTGGTCCTCTCTTTCTTCCTTCCTTCTTGTCTTCCTTTGTTAAATTTGATTTTCTCTGGTAGTGCTTTTTTTGTGTGTGTGTATCTGTTGTAGGTGTTTTGATTCGGGGTTACCATGAGGATTGCAGAAACCATTTTTATAACCGATTGGGCTAAACATATGACAGCTCTGCTTACAAACAAAGAAATTATGAAGCAAAGAGAAATGTAATGGAAATTCTACACTTTAACTCCATTTCCCCAACTTTTTAACTTTTTGTTGTTTCCATCTATATCTTTTTATACTGTCTACCTCTCAAAAAGTTCATTATTTTTGATAAGTTTGTCCTTTGGTCTTCCTACTCTAGATAAAAGTGATTTATATACCACAGTTACAGCAACAGAGTATTCTGTAATTGCATACTTACTGTTACCAGTGAGTTGTATACCTTCAGGCGATTTCTCATTATTCATTAATGCCCTTTTCTTTCAGACTAAAGACATCCTTTTAGCATCTCTCCTGGGGAGGTCTGGTGTGGATGAAATTCCTCAGCTTTTGTTTGTCTTGGAAAGTCTTTGTTTCTCCTTCATGAGAGAAGGATATTTGAAGGACATTTTTGCAGCACATAATATTCTAAGGTTAAGGTTTTTTCCTTTGGCACTTCAAATGTCATTCCACTGTCATGTGGCCGTAAGGTTTCCACTGAGAAGTCTGCTGCCTGATGTATTGGAGCTCCTTTATATGTTTTTTTCTTTTTTCTTGCTTCACTTAGGACCTGTTCTTTATATGTGACTTTTGGGAACTTGATTATTAAGTACCTTGAGGTAGTCTTATTTGGGTTAAATATGCTTGGTGTTCAGTGACCTTCCTATACCTAAATATTGACATCTTTCTCTAGGTTTGGAAAGGTCTCTGTTATTATTTCTTTGAATAAACTTTCTACCCCAATCTTTCTCTCTACCTCCTCTTTGTGGCCAGTAACTTTTAGATTTGCCCTTTTCAGGCTATTTTCCAGATCTTGTAGGTGTGCTTCATTCTTTTTCATTCTTTTTTTTTCCTGACTGTGTTTTCACACAGCCTGTCTTCAACCTCAGAAATTCTTCTGCTTGGTCAATTCTGCTGTTGAAAAACTCTGATGCATTTCTCAGTTTGTCAGTTGAATTCTTCGGCTCCAGAATTCCTGCATGATGATGATGATGATGATTGTTATTTTAATTTCAGTCTCTCTGTTAAATTTCTCTGACAGCCTTCTGAATTCCTTCTCCATGTTGTCTTGAAATTCACTGAGTTTCTTTGGGACAACTATTCTGAATTCTTTGTCTGAAAGGTCACGTCTCCATTACTCCAGGATTGGTCACTGGTACCTTATTTAGTTTGTTTGGTGAGGTCATGTTTTCCTGGATATTCTTTTTTTTTTAATTTCAGCATATTATGAAGGCACAGATGTTCAGGTTATGTATGTTGCCCTTGCCTCCCCACTCCCCCTTCCTGGATAGTCTTGGTGTTGTGGATGTTCGTTGATGTGTGGACATCGAAGAGTTAGGTATTTATTTTAATCTTCTCAGTCTGGGTTTGTTTGAACGCATCCTTCTTGAGAAGACTTTCCAGATATTCGAAGGGAATTGAGTGTGAGATCTAAGTCTTTGGTCACTGCAGCCGTATTAGCACTGGGGGTGTCCCAAGCCCACTAATACTGTGACCCTGGCAGATTCCTTGTGGTACCATCTTGGTGGACTTGGGTAGTATGTGGGAGAATTCCCTCTCTTACTCTCTTCCCTCACTCTCCATGCTGGGCTGCTGGAGTTGGGGGAGGAGTGACATGGGCACTTCCTTTTGGCCACCAGCATCAGGTCTCACCTGTAGCCAACCCAGTCTCACCCAAAGCCTGTGGTGACTGTTTCTGCCTACCTCTGATGTTTATTCAAAGCCCAAAGGCTCTTTAGTCAGCAAGTGGTAAATACTGCCAGGACTGGGTTCTTCCCTTCAGGGTAGCATGTTTCCTTCTGGCCCAGGGTGTGTCCCAAAATGCCATCCAGGAACTAAGGCCTGGCCTTAGGAGTCTGCTTGATTCTTTATTTTACTATGGCTGAGCTGGTAACCAAGTTGCAAAACCAAGTCCTCTGAATTCTTCCCTTTGTTTTCCCCATGTGGAAGAAGATTCCCTGAGTCATGCTGCCTGTAGTTGAGGGAGGGGTGACAGAGGCACTGGCTTGGCCACCACTGCTGGTGTCTCACTGGATCAAGTGTACCCCAGGTCCAGTGACTCTGAGCCAGCTCAGCAACAGGAATTGCCCAAGGACTGTAGCCTTTGTGACCCAACTGCCTTATGAATTTAGTCTAGGCTCCAAGCTGCCTTTTGTCAGCCAGTGGTGGGGTTAGCCAGAACTCAGGTTTTGGGGCCAAGGATTTCCTTCTGGCTGGGGCTGGTCCAAGTGCTCCCTTTGTTGGCACTGGCAGAATTCTGCCCTGTGCTGTGTTCCCCTGTGCCAGGGTGGCCCTGAGTTTCAATGCAAAGTCCCACAATCATTTCACTCTCCCTCCCAAAGCCGACAGATTCTCTTTCCATCTGGTGCACTGGCATGGCCCTGTAGGAGGATGGGGCAGGGATGGCATAGGCAATGCAAGATTGTCTTTTCTGCCCTCTTCAGTGCCTCATTCCTTGATATAATGTAAAAACCCAGGTAGTGTGGTTGCTCACCTGATTTTTGGTTCTTCTTAAGGTCCTTGTTTGCATGGATAGTTGCCGAAATTGGTGTTTGTGTGGAAGGATGATCGCTGGAGGTTTTCTGTCATATTGCTCTGCCCCTCTTTTGAGGAACCTCCATACTGTTTTCCTTAGGGGCTAAGATCTAAGATCTTTTACTTTTTTTTTTTTTAAGAGACTTTTTTTTTTTTTAAGAGACAAGGTCTGGCTCTGTTGCCCAGCCTGGAGTGCAGTGGCACGATCATAAGTCAATGCAGACTTGAACTCCTGGGCTCAAGCAATCCTCTGGTCTCAGCCTCTGGTATAAAGACTACAGGCCTGCACCACCATGATCACCTATTTTTTGTGTGTTTTGCAGTGATGGGGTCTTGCTCTGTTGCTCAAACATGTCTCAAATTCCTGACCTCAAGTGATCCTCCTGCCATGACTTTCCACAGCACGCGGATTACAGGTGTGAGCTGCTGCATGGGCTTCTTAGATTTTTTTGGACAGTGACATGGGTTGCAATTTCCTGAAATCTGCACCAAAGCATTTCTTTGTAGTGCTTGAGGTTTTTGTTTTTGTTTTTGTAGTGGAGACATACGAGTTATTAATACCATATTAAGACCTTTCCAGATGCATGCTTTGCCAATATTTTCTGTAGTTTTGTGGGCTGCCTTTCCCCTCTATTGGTAACGTCTTCTGATAAACATTTTAAATTTTAGTCAGTCATATTTGCTTTTTTAAGACTGGGACCCCTCAAGTTTTAACAATTTAGGTTTTCCTACCCCAGTAGCATTTGCCACAAAAGTTTCTGCTCATGGCATTTTCTATCGGCAAGTTAAGACTCTGTCATCCATTCGGTTGGTCAGGTCCCATCTAAAATACCATCAAAGGTTGTATTTTGTGAACAAGTGTATTCAAGGATTCACGGTCTCAAGATTGATAATGCTAACTTTGTTCTGCACGCTAATTAGCATCAACACTTCGTGATGATAGGTGCCACAGACCCAATGTACAAAGAGACATTAATGGTGACCCAGGTAATACATCCTTCTCCCTCAATTCACCAACAAGACAAGTTTTGCTATTCTGCTATTGCTTTACCCAACAGTTCCACTTTACCATCAGAATTGCTGTCTGGGAGGAAGTGAGTATAGACAGAGAATAAGAGTCTGATGACAAAATCATGGAGTGAATGTTTGGAGATCCATGTGAAATTCTTAGGAATATAGGTTTCTAGTATGGTGAGTCTCACCCATCCTCCTCCTCTACACATGTGTGACAATCCAGGACTCAGTGGCCTTTAAGGATGTGGCTGTAAACTTCACCCAGGAGGAGTGGGCTTTGCTGGATCCTTCTCAGAAGAATCTCTACAGAGATGTGATGTGGGAAACCTTAAGGATCCTGGCTGCTATAGGTAAGGTTGATAATATTCCTTCACTTAGGGAATTACAGAACAAGTGTTTCTTGTTCATCAATGCTGTTTTATGATTTGAAATACGGACAGGGCACACTTTGGTGTATAAATCAGGCATGACTCCAGTGTACCTTGAACTTAAATGTAATAATTTTTTCATAGTTTTGTAATTCAGGACTATTTTTCTGGGTTTGTATTTTAGGGAAAAAATGGAAACACCAGAACATTGAAGATCAGTAAAAAAATCCCAGGAGAAATCTAAGGTAATTTGTACTCTCAAGACAAAGGCTTTTCTCTCAAGACAATCTTAACATTGTCATGAAATGTTAAAAACATGCAAACAAAACAAATAACCCCAGCATCAAATGTATTTATTCTCAGAAAATTTTCTCTAAAAATGCATACTTAAATGTGACAAAGATGGTTGATGTCCGTGAAAGTTAATTTGATATCATATGAAGACCTCATGTGAATATTGCTTTTTTAAAAAATTGGTATGGGAGGGCCATCTTCCAAAGCTTGTGGTCCATTCACATTCAAACAATTGAAACAGGGCTGAGGGCCTACACTTTCCTTAATCATGGTAAAAATTCAAGTGAAATACTTACTAATAAATATAAAATCATAAATCCTTAATAATGCTTCTCCTTTTCTACAGAATTCTTATGGCAGAGAGACTCTTTGAAAGTCAACAAGGTAGTGAGTGTGAAGAAAACTTCAGCCATGTTCCAAATCACATGCTGAACAAGAAAAGTCCTGGAGTAAAACCTAGTGAAAGCAGTGTGTGTGGAGAAGTCTCCGTTGGTCATTCAACTCTTAACAGTCACATGAGAGCTGACACTGGACACAAACCATACGAGTTTAAGGAATATAGAAAAAAGGCATACACACATAAGCAACGTGAGAAAGACTTCAGTTGTCGCTACTCTTTCCGAACACGTGAAGGGCCTTCCACTGGAGAGAAACCCTATGATTGTAAGGAATGTGGACAAACCTTTGTTTATCTCACAAGTTTTCAAAGACACATGGTAATGCACAGTGGGGATGTATGTTATAAATGTGAATTATGTGGAAAAGCCTTTGCTTCTCTCAATCCATATCTCGTACATGAAAGACTTCACACTGGAGAGAAAGCAGATGAATGTAAACAGTTTGGTAAAGCTTTTGGTTGGTCTCATTCCCTTCAAGTACATGAAAGGACTCACACTGGAGAAAAGCCATATGAATGTAAGGAATGTGGGAAAGCCTTCAGTTACCTCACTTCCTTTCAAAGACATAAAAGGACTCACACTATAGAGAAGCTTTATGAATGTAACCAATGTGGGAAAGCATTTTCTGATTGGCCAAGTGTTCAAAGGCACACTGGAGATGGACCTTATAAATGTAAGATATGTGGGGAAGCCTTCTGTTCTCCCACTTCATTTCAAAAACATAATAGGACTCATATTGGAGAGAAGCCCTATGAATGTAAGATATGTGGTAAAGCCTTTAGTTTTTCCACATACATTCGAGTACATGAAAGGATTCACACTGGAGAGAAACCCTATGAATGTAAGATATGTGGTAAAGCCTTTCATTGTTACTCTTCCTTTCGATATCATAAAAGGAGTCACACTGGAGAGAAACCCTGTGAGTGTAAGATATGCGGTAAAACCTTTAGTACCACATACCTTCGAATACATGAAAGGATTCACACTGGAGAGAAACCCTATGAACGTAAGATATGTGGTAAAACCTTTCGTTGTTCTTCTTCCTTTCATGCTCATGAAAGGACTCACACTGGAGAGAAGCCCTATGAATGTAAGATATGTGGTAAAGCCTTTAGTTTTTCCACATGCGTTCGAATACACGAAAGGATTCACACTGGAGAGAAACCCTATGAATGTAAGATATGTGGTAAAACCTTTTGTCATTCTTCTTCCTTTCATGCTCATGAAAGGACTCACACTGGAGAGAAACCCTATCAATGTAAGATATGTGGTAAAGCCTTCACCAGTTCCATGTACACTCGAATACATGAAAGAAATCACACTGGAGAAAAACCCTACAAATGTAAGCAATGTGGGGAAACCTTTAGTAGTTTCTCTTACTGTCAAAATCATGAAAGGATTCACACTGGAGAGAAACCCTACAAATGTGAGGAATGTGGGAAAGCCTTCAGTCATTCCAGTGTCTGTTCAAGACATAAAAAAAGGCATACTATGAATATATGAGAGAAATCCAATCAATGTAAGGGACTGGGACAGCATTTAATTGTCCCAGTTCCTTTCGAACACAGAAAACTACAGTGGAGAAAGACCCGTGATATAATTGCCTCTCCAGTTTAGAAGAGAGACCTGTGACAGGACAATAAAATCTAGAGCTTTGTTGGATGATTCCATGATACATTTCACCAGTAGCTTTTGTTCTGTGAGATTTTGAAGACAGACGTGAGGATTAGTCACATTTTGGAGGCACCATACAGGGAGACAGGCAGATTCATAGGGCTGTGGAGACACTTTTTCCAGCCCCATTTTCCTGTAATTCCTTGGTTTGCCCATCTCAAGAGTATCCTCAGAATCACTTTACCGTTATTTTTTCAGAAGTGTAGGTTTCTTTAAAAGTCCCTGGTGGCTCCACATTGTAGATATCTATCCCCAGTTTGACTTACCTTTGGGAATTATAACATGTTTACCAGAGAGCTTATTCAGATTGTTATGAGTGGCAATAGTCTCTCCTGCTCACCTATCTGAGTCTATTGAATGGATTGGTATTGGGATAATTTGTATTACAAGAATGTTTGTACTATTCTTGAGTCAGCGTGACAACTACAATGCCTCCAGCAATACCAACCGGATGGAACCTTGTTCCTTTGCACTGTGCAATGACTAGTTTGACCCAGTACTTTAGTGTGAGAATAAGCACCTTCCTCTTAACAGGAAATCTGGAGTGTATCCTCTTATTCACAGCTGAATATAATGCCTCAGTTCTTTTTCAATTTTGTTTTGTTATATGAGATTAAAATCAATATCTACTTTGGCCACATTTTTTTATTTATTTTTTGAGAGACAGGGTCTCACCGTGTTGTCCAGGGTATACTTCTGGGTTCAAGCAATCCTGTCTCAGCCTCCCCAATACTTGATACTGCAGATACACAACACCATGCAAGGCTAATTTTTTTCACGTTTGTATAGATGGGGTTTCACCATATTGCCCAGGCTGTTGTCACACTCCTGGCCTCAAGAGATCCTCACGTCTCAGCCTCCTGAACCTTGGGGAGTAGAGGCATGAGTCAGCTATGCCTGTAATAACTGGCTTTATTAACTGTAGAACAACTCATATACTAACAGATGTTATTCTCTTTTTCGTTTGCTGAGCATATATATATTAAAATGTTCCATTGCCATCATGGATGAGGTTGAGTTTATAATGTTACCAAGTTATTCGTTTGACAATGTGAGTTAATATTACCATGGGCATATAACTTTAGGCATCTTTTTCTTATTGGAAATTTTACTTTTCATGCTCATATCCTTATAATTTTTATCCTGATCATTATTTTTTCATTCTTTCATGGTCCCCAGAGTTAAATCATGCTGTTATGGGTGTCCTGTTGCCAAAGACTACCAGTACCATACGTGTTGCCAAAGAGGGTGTAATAAATTCTATTAATAAATATGGCCACAAACCCTAAGTGACTGTGGGATGTATCATTAAGAGGGTTTTCAGTAGAACTTTTACAGGATTTGTGTTTGTTTCCAGTGCTTTCATTGCTATTCATGGAAGTGAGTTATTTATGTGTATTGAATGCTGTTAGGATGTGAACTTAATTTTCCCTTACTCATCCTAATATGATAGTTATTCAGGAAGAGGCAGAAAAAGTGGAGGTTGTGGGTAAACCTAAATGATGACAATTTCCGGTCCAGTCATATTATTGCTCAGATAATATGCTGTTGATGCTAATTTGTCAACAGTCCTCCTATTACCAGCACTGTATAATAAAATGGAACATGCAGAAGTTAGTTTTATATATTTATACACTGGCATTGAGCAATCACTTCCTTGAAGGTGCCAACCAAGCTCCTCTTCAGAAAAGCCTGTTTGAAATTCCCTACACTCAAAACCCAGGTACCACAGGACAAAGCAGCAATCAGTGACCAAACTTTCACTGTAGAGATGACATGTCCAGACTCAGATGATGCAGCCACGTGAATGAAGATGCCATCGTTGGCTGTCCTATCTTCTAGAGCATCACCTGGATGAAGGGGGAGATGGCAATAAAGAGGTAGGTGCTCCTGAATCCAGCCACAGCAACATCCTCCTCCCTTGAAGGCCAAATGCACAGGGATAGTTTTGGCTACAGAGGAGAAACACTGCCATCAACTTGACTCCAAATGTGATTTCCCAAAGTGAGCAGGCACTGTTGGGATGGCCAGGGAAGGTAAGCGACACTGGAAGCACAGGATGAGGGAGATGAACAGGACACGGCTGAAAACTTGGACATTGTTATCCTTGACCAAGGAAGTTTACAAAGAGCCCAAGGACCACCATCAAGAGGATGGATACTGGAGTCCGTATCCAAAGAGTGTATGTGATCCAGCAAGGCCACCACTTTTGGAAGGCAGTGATGTTGCATCCTATTTGAGTCCTGAAGCTTTTCTGCATCTGAGTAGAAAAGGAAAGCTGCAATTTGTGAGTTTCAGCACTTTAGAAGTAATAGTTACTTTGGTAATCTAGGTGATGTGGTTTGGATGTTTGGCCCCTCCAAATCTCATGTTGAAATTGGATCCCCATTATTGCAAGGGTGATGGAGACTTAGCAGCTTCCACAAAGATTTCAGAAGATACATGGGAAAGCTGGTGGACCCAGGCAGAAGCCTGCTGCAGGAGTGGATCCCCTGCAGAGAGCCTCTGCCAGGGCAGTGCCGGGTTGGGAGCAGGGAATGTAACGTTAGAAGCCCCATGTGGAGTCCCCACTGGGTTACTGCTGAGTAGAACTGTGGGAGGGGGGCGGCCACCCTCCAGACCCCAGAATAGTAGAGACACTGGCCTTGTGCATCCTCAGCCTGGAAAAGTCACAGATTCAAAAACTCCAGCCTGTGAGAGCAGCCATGTGGACAGTGCCCAGCAAATCCACAGGGATGGTGCTGCCCCAGGCTTCAGGGCCCTCCCCTTGTACCAGCTTGCCTGGGATGCAGAACATGGAGTCAGAGATCATTTTTGATCCTTTCAGATTTAATGTGTTCCCTGCTGGGTTTCAGACTTACAGGGGGCCTTTTGCCAGTTCTTTTGGCCGATTTCTCCCTTCAGAAATGGGAATGTGTACCCGATGCCTGTACCACCATTATATCTTAAAAGTCAATAATTTGTTTTTGACCTTTTATAGGCTCATAGGTGGCAGAAAGTTGCCTTGAGTGTCAAATGAGACTTTAGATTTTGGACTACTTACTTTGTTGTGGCTTTATCCACATTTATTTTCATTCCTAGTGTTTCCCACCAGTCAATTGATTTAAACTATATGTTGTGCTCTCTATCTACATCTTCAGAATAAAAAGTTTAGAAGGTCTTCTTGTGTTTCAAGTGGCCACATTGGAAAAATAACTTGGTTTTGTATATGTTTTATTGGCAAACTTGTCTAGTACAGTCATTTTTCTTCCTTTTGTGTAAAGAATGTGCTAACAGCTGGACTCGGTGGTTCACGCCTGTAATCCTAGCAATCTGGGAGGTCGAGGTGGGAGGATTGCTTGAGCTCAGGAGTTTGAGACCAGCCTGAGCAAGAGCGAGACCCCCATCTGTACAAAAAAATAGAAAAATTAGCCGGGTGTGGTGGCATGCACTTGTCCCAGCTACTCAGGAAGCTGAAGCAGTAGGATTGCTAAAGCCCAGGATTTTGAGGTTGGAGCGAGCTATGATCATGCCAGTGCACTCCAGCCTGGATGATCGAGAGAGACCCTGTCTCAAAAAATAAATAAAATTATTTTGTTTCCATTTGTGTGACCACAGGGCTATGCTGTGTGCAGCTGCCCATGAATCTGTAAATATATATATTTTCTTTTGATTTTCTGAGTGTGTGACTGCTAGAACAATTTCAGTCAGTTCTGTGTGTTGTGCAGAGAGTGATTTACCTGACTCCTTCAGGGTCATTTTGTCCTGGGGCCTGAGTGCTGCTGCTGCTGTTGGATCTGGCCTTGTGTCATAGAGGCTGATTCATCCGTAAAGCAGGTGTTAGGCAAGACATTAGACCAGTCAAGGCCCCATTTTCCTATGTTGGTATGGATTGTCCCTGTCCTTGGAATAAGTTCCAGCAAGTCTATTACAGTCTTGTGAATCTCCTTAGTGAGGAGACCTGGTTGATCCTTAAAAGCTGGAGTCTTTTTTTTTTTTTGAGACAGAGTCTCACTCTGTTGCCCAGGCTAGAGTGCCATGGTGTCAGCCTAGCTCACAGCAACCTCAAACTCCTGGGCTCAAGCAATCCTACTGCCTCAGCCTCCCGAGTAGCTGGGACTACAGGCATGTGCCACCATGCCCGGCTAATTTTTTCTATATATTTTTAGCTGTCCAATTAATTTCTTTCTATTTTTGGTAGAGATGGAGTCTTGCTCTTGCTCAGGCTGGTCTCGAACTCCTGAGCTCAAGTGATCCACCTGCCTCGGCCTCCCAGAATGCTAGGATTACAGGTGTGAGCCACCGCGCCTGGCCTAAAAGCTGGAGTCTTGACCTTGTACGTACCATTTCTGTGTGAGTAGCTTTGGATCAATCTGGATACCTGTCAGTTGTTCAGGACTCGATTTTATCCAGGGAAGGAGGGGCATATGGCATTTAATTATAATGTTACTGTTGCCAGTCAGAGGCTCAGCGTGTTTGAGGGCTTCATATGTAAGCCATATGTGTTTTTCAAGTGGGCTGTATTTGTTACTAGAGTATGGAAATTTTGTTGTTCCCAGAGGGGAGGGGAACCTGCGGCTTTGGGGCCACATGTGGCCTTTTGGATTCTTGAGAATGGCCTTTTGACTGAATCCAAACTTTATAGAACAAATCCTTTTAATAGAGGGATTTGTTGTGCAAAGTTTGGGGTCAGTGGAGGGGCTACACTTGGAGATCTGGAGAGCCACATGTGGCCTTGAGGCCACAGGTCCCCACCCTAATGACCAAATTCCATATTCATCACTTGTCAGAGTTTCCAGCCTAGGTTGTAGATCTGGAGATGGGTAATGTGAAGTTTGGAATGTGGCAACGTAGTCTTTGCATTGCAAGTGCTTGTATTTCTTCTTGTCCCTGTGTGAAGTTTTGGGATTTCCTAGTTATATAATGGTTTCAGGATATTGTTTAACTAAGGCATATGCTACCTCTAGTATCCAAATAAACCTATTAATCTTCCTGTTTCTTTAATGCCTTAAGGGCTTTTATTTCAACTATTACCGTGTTCAGGATTTCTCTCCCTTCTGGGGATCATTGTACTCCTACAAATTTGCAATTGGTTTGTGGGCCGGTGGTTTTGCCTATATTGATAGTTCATCCCAGCAATCTTAAGTGTGTTATTAATTGGAATTTCCTTGTTTAAGTTTTTCCTGGTCATTGTTTACCATTATAATGTCATCTACGTATAATATCATTAATGATGTGTATTTTGATTGGTCTATGTGTGATGATAAAGTAGAGTGAGCCATTACTGGAATAGTTAAATATCCTGTGGTAATGTTTTAAATTGGTATTGCTTGCCTTCCCACATAAAGGTGGTATAT
The DNA here is from genome assembly GCA_004363605.1 of Indri indri. NCBI lineage: Eukaryota > Metazoa > Chordata > Mammalia > Primates > Indriidae > Indri > Indri indri. The sequence continues at coordinate 10,941 of RJWJ010020106.1, read as the reverse complement.
TCTTGGCTTTCGTTACAGATATGGCAAAGAACACAGTCACATAGTATTTGCCATTATATTTAGTGATCTTATTAATGACTTCCACATCTGGTAATGCTCCTGGCATTTTAGGTGAGACTTTATTTAAATTTCTGTACTCAATAGTTCATCTGTATCTCCTGTTTGGTTTTAGGACAGACCATACTGAACTATTAAAGTTATTTAAAATGCCAGTTGTATTAATATCTTCCTTGAGGAGTTCTAGAATCTTTGCAGTTCTTTATGACCTCCCTTTAATGGGTATGGTTTAGTACACGTAGCCTGGTATGATGTAGACAGTGTTATGGATTTTATTTTAATTTGTGCTAGGTTAGAAAATTTTAGTTCCTTTAGTTTCTTAGTAGGACACCATAGGATAGAAAGTTTTGGACTCAGATCGATTCCTGTAATATCTTCTAATTCAGGTAAACAGTAAAAAGTGCAAGTTACAGGTTTAGAGCTATAGAGTGGTATAGAAGCAGAAACAGGGAAGCCTCAGGTAAATTTTCCTCTAAGTCCTTCTAAATATATTAACGTTTGTGTTGGAGTGTGGTGCGTTATAAGAAAGAAGGCTTGTGATTTAGTGTCTAAAAAAAATGTGTATGAACACTGGGGAAAAGACTCCTTAATAAATGGTGCTGGGACAACTGGATAGCCACATGTAGAAAACTGAAACAGGACCCACACCTTTCACCTCTCATAAAAATCAACTCACGGTGCATAACAGACTTAAACCTAAGGTGTGAAACTATAAGAATTCTAGAAGAAAATGTTGGCAAAACTCTTATAGACACTGGCCTAGGGAAAGAATTTATGGAGAATTCCCCAAAGGCAATCACAGCAACAGCAAAAATAAATAAATGGGACCTGATCAAATTAAAAAGCTTCTGCACAGCCAAGGAAACTATCATGAGAGCAAACAGACAACCTACAGAATGGGAGAAAATATTTGCCAGTTATGCATTGATAAAGGGCTGATAACCAGAATCTACATAGAACTCAGGAAAATCAGCAAGAAAAAATCAAACAACCCTATCAAAAAGTGGGCAAAGGACATGAACAGAAACTTTTCAAAAGAAGATAGACTAATGGCTAACAAACATATGAAAAACTGCTCAACATCTCTAATCATCAGGGAAATGCAAATCAAAACCACAATGAGATATCACTTACCTCCAGTGAGAATGGTCTTTAAAAAAAGTCCCAAAACAATAAATGTTGGTGTGGATGCGGAGAGATAGGAACATTCATACACTGCTGGTGGAACTGCAAACTAGTGCAACCTCTGTGGAAAGCAATATGGAGATACCTCAAAGAGATACAAGTAGAAGTACCATTTGATCCAGCAATCCTATTACTGGGCATCTACCCAAAAGAACAAAAGACATTCTTATAAAAAAGACATCTGCACTCAAATGTTTATAGCAGCACAATTCGCAATTGCAAAGATGTGGAAACAACCCAAGTGTCCATCAATACATGAGTGGATTAATAAAATGCGGTATATGTATACCACGGAGTACTATTCAGCTATAAGAAACAACGGTGATAATAGCACCTCTTGTATTCTCCTGGATAGAACTGGAACGCATTCTACTAAGTGAAGTATCACAAGAGTGGAAAAACAAGCACCAAACATACTCACCATCAAATTGGTATTAACTGATCAATGCTTAAGAGCACATATAGTGATAACACTCATTGGGTGTTGGGCAGATGGGAGGGAGGAGGAGGGGATGGGTATATTCACACCTAATGGGTACGGTGTGCATTGTCTTGGGGATGGACACGCTTGAACCTCTGACTCAGGTTGGGCAAGGGCAATATACATAACCTAAACATTTGTACCCCTGTAATACCCTGAAATAGAAAAAAATTTAAAACTGTCTTTATATTTGTCAGTTTGTATTGCCAGTTGTATATATGGTCTGTTAGCCTCGGGTTTGTGTATTATAGCAAGTACCTGGGGGGTTTCTAGTTTTTCGGGAAAAATTTCCTTGTAAAATTTCTCTATTGTTGCTGTTTGTGAAAATGTGGGTTTGGTCTTGGACTTTGGAAGGGGCTTTGCCCATTGTTTTGGTGTCTGGCTGGTGGTCTTGGCCCGCCCTGTGGCCAGTTTGGTCCTTGTGTCCTTGGTTGCCAATTATTTTGTTTAAATTGCCAATTATTTTTCCTGGCTTGCCAATTTGTCAGCCTTGGTTTATTTTGAATGAATTTTGGGACTTGTGTATTGAATGGAAAGAATTTCAGTGCCTTTCTAAGTTTATCTCTCAGTGTTTTTTGTTTTTTGTTTTTATCAAGTTTGCCATAAATGTTACCCTATGGGTTCCTGATAATTCTACAGAAAGTTTAAATGTTTCTAGTACATTTTGCATGGTTCTGCATGCTGAGAGAGTGTTTATGTAGGAGACCTTCAGGTTAGGCGATGCCCCTAACATAAATGCTTTTAATCTCATTTGTAGCTGGAATTTCAAATAGAGGGGGATATTGATTATATTTGTGACATACCATCCCTAAGATAGCTAATTTTCTTGTATTCCTCCATGCCTGTGTTAGGTCATTCCATTTGAGTCCATCTCCAAATTTTGTTGGGTCTAAATATGGATGGACAGATCTCCAGGCTGATGCGATGCAGTCCCAGAGGTATAGGACACATCTTGAGTGATTTCATGTTGCTCCTAATAGTTCCTGATTTAGGGATGGGTTGTCTGCTAGTGTAGTGATCTGATGCATTTCTGTGCCTGACAGTGCTACAGCATTTGCTCCATTATTCCACAGGTGGAAGAGCCAGTCCGCATCTGTGGTCTGTCTTTGGCAAAAATCTGTTATTAGTTTTTGTAATTCTGCTCTGGTATATTCTCTTGTCTTCACTGATGTCCCAAGGTCTGCCTTTCCTGTGGTTATAATCTATAACTCTTTTTCTAGTTATTGTAGGACTTGCGGCATATACCCCTCGCCAGGGGTCATCCTAATCTCTTGGGTCCTCCAGATGGGGGTCCGTTGGCATCAGGGATTCCTCCTTAAAAGTTTATGTCTCAAAAGGATTTACTTTTCCTTAAAATTCTATGAGCTAGCTCTTTGCCTTTGTGGTGAGCCCTGTCTATTGGTGAGATACTTTGCATGAAAAGTGCAGTGATTTCCTTATTTTGGAGGTCTAGCAATTAAAGGTTTAACATTTTTAGAGTCTCTCAAGTCTGACTGTACATCCTCAGGGGATCGTATTAGGAGTCCTTTTCTGACTTCAACTCTGCTGGGCACCAGGGACCCTCAATGCTAAGTACTGTATTTGGTGAGCCCTCTTGCATGCCTGCTTAATTTTATTTCCTAGAGCTCACATTATATAATAATAGTAGCTACTTTATAGCTTCTTAAAAGGAAATAATTCAGTTTCCTACCTTAACCAACCACGTGAGTGGAGATTTTGCAATAATTGAATTTCCTGTCTGTCGGCCAAATTATTTAATAAAATTTTGTTTTGCCAACCACTATCTTGTAAATTGGTCCTGCATGCTATGAGCCTTTCTGGCTGCACTAGCCACCCAGCTTGGCGTCAGCCAAGACCCTGTCAGTCTTTGTTTGAATCTGCATAACACGGGTTGGTTCCACCCTGTCGCCCAAGGTATCCCTCAGAAAGCCAGGTGTCTAAGATGAAGCAAGATCATGTCTTCTTAGAGAAGGTGGCAGTTTGTTTTGCCAAATGGCATGATTTCTGCTTTAAGTTTTAGTGGACGGTTTGGCTTTAGCAATTTTCTTAATTTACTTCTCACAGTTATGTAATTATAAACGCTAATTGACTTTAGTTTTGAAAATTTGTGGATCACAGGTGCCAGCTACTCTTAATTGCCAACTCCGCCAACTGCTAACTACATCAATTGTTGTGAGCAGTGCAAGATCAGAGATAACCAGGTCCACACACATTTGTGTCTTTCCACAATGTTAGACTTTTATTGATTCCATTACAGTCACAGAAGCCACAGGCTACATGGAGTTCCCAAGAAGGCAATTCTCCTTAGCACTAGCCTTTTAGTTGGAAGTCAAAGCCCCAGGCACACAGGCTGATGCCACCCCACAGGTCAACACTGCAAACCATACATAGTAGTAGACTTGATATATAAATGATATAGATTAACATTTCCACATCAAAAAACAGTAACATTTAACATCAAGAGAAAAAGGGGGGCCGGGCGCGGTGGCTCACGCCTGTAACCCTAGCACTCTGGGAGGCCAAGGCGGGCGGATCGTTTGAGCTCAGGAGTTCGAGATCAGCCTGAGCAAGAGCGAGACCCTGTCTCTACTAAAAATATAAAGAAATTAATCAGGCAACTAAAACTATATAGAAAAAATTAGCCGGGCATGGTGGCGCATGCCTGTAGTCCCAGCTACTCGGGAGGCTGAGGCAGGAGGATCGCTTGAGCCCAGGAGTTTGAGGTTGCTGTGAGTTAGGCTGACGCCATGGCACTCTAGCCCGGGCAACAGAGTGAGACTCTGTCTCAAAAAAAAAGGGCGGGGGATAGGAAAGGGGGTTAACGAAGCAGTCCAAAGAAAGCAACATGGACAAGAAGGATGCCTCGGGCTGGTATGGTTAAGTGTCAATGAAGCTGCCAGTGTCTTGCATGGAAGAGTCTTTGATTTTGGCAGTGCCTTTGGCGGCAGATGCCAGTTGCTTATCATGAGGGACAGCAAGGCAGTCACCATGGAGATGACCATGCCGGGCTGGATAACTGCTGTTCCTTTTATGGACATTGAGTCCTCTGATGAGGGCCGATAGTAAAGAGTTATGCCCTTACCTAACGGTGTACTGTCTGTAAACACCTGGTCCCTGTTGGCATGGTTTTGGTTTTTTATTTTTTGAGACAGAGTCTCGCTTTGTTGCCTGGGCTAGAATGCTGTGGCTCATAGTAATCTCAAACTCTTGGGCTCAAGTGATCCTCCTGACTCAGAGTCCTGAGTAGGTGGGACTATAGGCATGCACCATCAGGCCTGGCTAATTTTTTCTATTTTTAGTAGAGATGGGGGTCTCACTCTTGCTCAGGCTGGTGGTCTCAAACTCCTGACCTCAAGTGATCCTCCCACCTTGGCCTCCCAGAGTATTAAGATTATAGGCATGAGCCACTTTGCCTGGCCTGGAATTTATTCTTGATGAAACAAATCATCACCAGGTCATTTGCAATGGCACAAATTATTTTTCTTTTTAGGGATGGGATCCTGCTCTGTTGCCCAGGCTTGGGTACAGTGTTGTGAGCACACCTCACTGTAACCTGGAACTCCTTGGCCTAAATGATCTTTCTGCCTCAGCCTCTCCAGTTGGGACCACAGGCATTCCTGACACATGCCAAGGCTTCCTCACATACCCTCCTGTGCCCTCCCTACAGCACCTCCTTCCAGGCCTTAATTTTCACCAGCATGAAACTTATTCCTGGCATCAGTTCAAAGTTCTGGCCCGAATAAACTGTCAAATTCATAAACCCTTTCTCTAGGAGACACTCCAAACCAGTTTGAGCTTGACTATCATGGATTTTCTTTTCTTTTTCTTCTCTTTTTTTTTTCTTTTTGGTTACTAGAGACAAAGGACATTTTATTTTATTTTATTTTTGAGACAGAGTCTCACTCTATTGCCTGGGCTAGACTGCTGTGGCGTCAGCCTAGCTTACAGCAACCTCAAACTCCTGGGCTCAAGCGATCCTCCTACCTCAGCCTCCCAGGTAGCTGGGACTACAGGCACGCGCCACTGTGCCCGGCTAATTTTTTCTATTTTTAGTTGTTTGGCTAATTTCTTTCTATTTATAGTAGAGACAGGGTCTCACTCTTGCTCAGGCTGGTTTCAAACTCCTGAGTTCAAGCAGTCCTAGTGCCTCGGCCTCCCAGATTGCTGGGATTACACGCGTGAGCCACTGCACCCGGCCCCCTTTTATTTTTTATTTTAATAGATTTAGGGGTATAAATTGAGTCCCGTTACATATATATATTGTATAGTGGTGAAGCTTGGGCTTTTGGTGTACCCATCACCCAAGTAGTATACATTGTATGCCACAGCATTTTTTTTTTATTTCAGCATATTATGGGGGTACAGATGTTTAGGTCACATGTTACCCTTGCTCTCCTCCCCATGCCACAGGATTTTTCATCCCTCACAGCCTCCTACCCTCCCCCCTTGTGAATCTCCAATGTCCATCACACCACTCTGTATGCCCTGCATAGCCATACTGTTTGGCTCCCACTTACAAGTGAGAACATGCATTTATTTTTCTATTCCTGAGTTACTTCACTTAGGATAATGACCTCCGGTTCCATCTAAGTTGCTGGAAATGATATTATTTCATTCTTATTGCTGGGTAGTATTCCATGATGTATATCTACCACATTTTATTTACTCAGCAGTTAATGGGCACTGAAGTTGATTCCACATCTTTGCGATTGTGAGTTGTGCCGCAGTAAACGTGTGAGTGCAGGTATTATTTTTATACATTGATTTTTTTTTTTCCTTTGGGTAGATACACACCAGTGGGATTGCAGGATTGAATGGTAGATCTACTTTCAGTTCTTTGAGAAATCTCCATGCAGATCTCCATAGAGGCTATACTATTAATAGTTGACATTTCCACCTGCGGTGTATAAGCATTCCACTCTCACCCCATTGATGACAACATCTATTGGTTTTTGGCTTTTTAATAATGGCCATTCTAATTGCCATAACATGGTATGCCATTGTGGTTTTAATTTGCATCTCCCTGATGATTAGTGACATTTAGTATTCTTCATATGGTTGTTGAACATTGTATTTCTTCTTTTGTAAAATGTCTGTTTGTGTCATTTGCTCACTTGTTAATGGGGTAATATTTTTCTTGCTGAGTTATTTGCGTTCCTTGTAGATTCTGGATATAAGTTCTTTGTTGGATACATAGTCAGTGGATATTCTCTCTCATTCTGTAGGTTTTCTGTTTACTCTTTTGATTATTTCTTTTGCTGTGCAGAAACTTTTTAGTTTAATCAAGTCCCATGTGTCTATTTTATTTTTGTATTTTTAAATTTTAGCTTTTCATTCCAGTGAACACACGTCTATTTTCATTTTTATTGCATTTGCTTTTGGGGTCTTAGTTATAAATTCTTTGCCTAGGCCAATGTCCAGCAGAGTTTCTCCTACGTTTTCTTCTAGAGTTTTATTGTTTCAGGTCTTATAATACATTTAAGCCTTTAATCCATCTTGAGTTAATTTTTGTATATGGTGAGAGATAGGGATCCAATTTCATCCCTCTGCATGTGGCTATCCAGTTTTCCCAGCACCATTTATTGAATAGTGTGTCCTTTTCCCAGTGTACGTTTTTGTCTGTTTTGTCAAAGATCAATTGGTTGCAGGTATATGGTTTTCTTTCTCTCTATTCTGTTGTGTGGATCTGTGTGTCTACTTTTATTCCAGTACCATGATGTTTTGGTTACTATAGCCTTGCAGTGTAATTTGAAATCAGGTACTGTGATGCCTCTGGTTTTGCTCTTTTTGCTTAAGATTGCTTTGGCTATTTGGGCTTTTATTTGTTCCATGTGAATTTTAGAATTGTTTCCTCTAGTTCCGTGACAAATGACATTGGTATTTAATAGGAATTGCACTGAATTGCACTGAATCTGTAGATCGCTTTGGGCAGTATAGTCATTTCAACAATATTAATTATTTTGATCTGTGAGTATGGGATGTTTTATGTTTTTGCTTGTGTCATCTACAATTTCTTTCATCACTGATTTTCTCCTTGTAGAGATCTTTTACCTCCTTGGTTAAATCCTAGGTATTTCGTATATTTTTTGCAACTGTTGTCAGTGGGATAGAGTTCTTGATTTTGCTCTCGGCTTGGTCACTGTTAGTGTATAGAAATGCTATTAATTTTAGTATGTTGATTTTATAACCTGAGACATTGCTGAATTCATTTATCAAATCGAGGAGTCTTCTGGATGATTCCTTAGGGTTTTCTAGGTATAAGATCATATCATCAACAGAGATGATTTTACTTCCTCTTTCCAATTTGGATGCCCTTTCTTTCCCTCCCTTCCTTTTTTTTTTTTTTTTTTTTTTTTTGACAGAGTCTTACTCTGTTGCCCTGAGTGGAGTGCGGTGGTGTCAGCCTAGCTCACAGAAACCTCAAACTCCTGGGCTCAGGCGATCCTCCTGCCTCAGCCTCCTGAGTAGCTGGGACTACAGGTGCACACCACGACCCCCCAGCTAATTTTTATGTTTTTAGTAGAGACAGAGACTTGCTCTTGCTCAGGCTGGTCTCAAACTCCTGAGCTCAAGCAATTCTCCTGCCTAAGCCTCCTAGAATGTTAGGATAACAGGTGTGAGCTACCACACCTGGCCTTAATTTCTTTCTTTTACCTGATCACTCTGGCTAGGTACTTCCAGTACTATGTTGAACAAAAGTGGACATCTTGTCTCATTCTAGTTCTTAGGGGGAATGCTTTCAATGTTTCCCCATTCAGTATGATGTTGATGGTCGGTTTGTCATATATGGCTTTTATTGTTTTGAGGTATATTCCATCTATGCTGAGTTTTATGAGAGTTTTGATCATGAGGTATTCTAGATTTTATCAAATGCTTTCTCCACCTCTATTGAGATGATCATATGGTTTTTGTTTTTAATTCTGTTTATATGGTGAATCACATTTATTGACTTACACATGTTGAACCATCCTTGCATCCGTGGGATAAAGCCACTTGATTGGTGAATTATCCTTTTGATGTGCTGTTAGATTCAGTTTGCTAGTATTTTGTTTAGGATTATTTCTGTGGTATCAGTTGTAATGTTTCCTTTTTTATTTCTGATTGTGCTTTTTGGTTTATGAATTTTGTTTATGTTTTTGAAGAACTAACTTTTCATTTCATCGATCTTTTGTTTCCTTGGTGTTTATTTCATTTTGTTCTCTGATCTTTCTTCTCTAACTTTGGGTTTGGTTCTTATTTGTCTAGTTTCTTGAGGTGCAATGTTAAGTTTTTAGATTTGTAATCTTCCTACTCTTTTGATGTAGTAATTTATTGCTATAAATTTACTCTTAGCACTGCCTTTCTTGTATCCCCCAGGTTTTGATATATTGTGTTTCTATTTTCATTCATTTCAAAAAATTGTTTAGTTTCTATCTTTATTTTTTCATTGACCCAGTGATTGTTCAGGGGCATATTGTTTAATTTCCACGTGTTTGTATAGTTTCTGAAGCGCCTCTTTGTATTGATTTCTGGCTTTATTTCACTGTGGTCTAAGAAAATACTTGACATGATTCTGATTTTTAAAAATCTGTGTTGTGCCCTAATGTGCTCTATCTTGGAGAATGTTACATGTGTTGATGAAAAGAATGTATATCCTGTAGTTGTTGGGTGGAATGTTCTGTAAGTGTTAAGTCCATTTGGTCTACAGTCCAATTTAAGCCCAAATTTTTTTGTTGAGTTTTTGTCTCAATGATCTGTCTAGTGCCGAGTGGGGTGTTGACATCCCCCACTATTATTGTGCTGCTGCTGTCAATCCCTTTCTTTAGGTGTAGAAATATTTGTTTTGTAATTCTGAGAGCTTCAATGTTGGGTGCATACATATTTAGGATTATTATATCCTCTTGTTGAATCGATCCCTGTATAGTTATAAAATGACTTTGTGGTTGTTTTTTTTTACTGTTTTTTACTTAGAGCCTGTTTTATCTGATATGAGTATAGCTACTCCTGCTCACTTTCAGTTTCTCTTTGTGTGGAATATCTTTTTCTACCTGTTTATTTCCAGTCTATATGTGTCTTTGTGGGTGAGTTTCTTCTACATAGAATATAATTGGATCATTTTTAAAACCCACTCTACCAATTTATATATGTTAAATAAAGCATTTAATCCATTTACATTCAAGGTTAATGTTGACATGTAAGGCTTTGTTCTTGTCATATTGTGAGTTGATTTTTAGTTTTATCAATTGTTTCTTTTTCTCTTTTTGTCTTTATAGTTTGCTAAATTTGTCATGTTGTCATTTAATTCATTTCTCTTCCTCCTTTGAGTGATTCTCTGTAAGACCTGTTGAGTTGTATATTTTTGTATGCTTTTGTGATGGTGAATATTGACCTTTCATTTCCATGTTTCACACTCCTTTGGGTTTTTTTGTTTTTTTTTTTTCCTTCCTTTTTCCTCTCCTGAAATACTGCAAGTATACACCCCTTTGAACATTTCCAGTAGGGCCTGTGTAGTTGTAATAAATTCTCTCAGCATATGCTTGTCTGGGAAAGACTTTATTACGCTTTCATTTATGAAGCTTATTCTGGCAGGATATAAAATTCTTGGCTGAGAGTTTTTTCTTTCACACTTTGAAATTGCCATTGCATTCTCTTCTGGCCTGTAAGGCTTCTGGTGTGAAATTTGCTGTCACTCTCATGGTGTTTCCTTTATAGGTGACTAGATGCTTTTCTCTTGCTAATTTTAATATTCTTGCTTTCACTTCAACTTTAGTCATTCTGGTGATAATATGCTGTGTATGCGGTGGTGAAGTCCTTTTTGCAATATTTTTGCCTAGGGATCATTAGGTCTCTGGTATCTGAATGTCTAAGTCTCTTGCTAGTCCTAGGAACCTTTTACTGATTATTTCCTTAAATAGGTATTCTAACATTTTTTTTTTTTTTTTGAGACAGAGTCTCACTGTGTTGCCCGGGCTAGAGTGCCATGGCATCAGCCTAACTCACAGCAACCTCAAACTCCTGGGCTCAAGGAATCCTTCTGCCTCAGCCTCCCGAGTAGCTGGGACTACAGGCATGCACCACTATGCCCAGCTAATTTTTCTATATATTTTTAGTTGTCCAATTAGTTTCTTTCTGTTTTTCGTAGAGACGGGGTCTCGCTCTTGCTCAGGCTGGTTTCGAACTCCTGAGCTCAAACAATCCGCCCGCCTCGGCCTCCCAGAGTGCTAGGATTATAGGCGTGA
>RJWJ010020105.1:0-29303 GCA_004363605.1 Indri indri | reverse complement strand
AAAAATGGGGAAGGTTCCCAGTTCTAGGAATTCTCCACCCCTTTCCAAGAAAAACCATGAATATTCCACCACCCACTTAACATAAAATTAAAGAATCAGCATAAAAGGGAAAATCTTGTTAAACTCCGGGTCTCCTCCACTCGCGGGGGTTGACCCATTCCTTCTCCAGAATGCACTATGCTTTACTAAACTTTGGCACTTTGCCTGCTTGCATCTGCTTGGTCTGCTCATTTGCTCCGTTGACTCAGTACCAGTGACCATGCTTCAGTACTGGGAACCAAGAACCAGGGAACACGGACCTGACATCTGGTCCCCACACCTGACACTAGTAACTGTTAGCTATTAATAATAACAAATATAAAAATAATATGGCCCCACAGGTTTTCTACTCACTAGCCACAGGACCTTGGGCAAAGATCTTGAGTTTTCTCTAAGCCTCAGTTTGCTCAGATAAAACAGATACGATAATAATAGTACTTTTCTAAGGGAACTGTTGAACATTAAAAGAAATCATGTGTATGCCTCAAATATAGTACCTACCGCATAGTAAGTGCCCAGAAAAAGTTTTCTGATGTTATTTTATCAATAAGGTTATGATTATTATTGCAGGCAAGTTACAAATAGGTTTGTACATATATGACCTTAGTAATATGGTCTATGAAATATATCTTACTTTAGCCAAACTCCTGGATTCAAAGCTTATCCCCTCTTTTAGTAGTAGTACGGCCTTGGGGAGGTGACTTAGCTTCTCTACGCGTCAATTTCCTCATCTAGATGGGAATTTATAATAGTCTATACCTCATGAGCTTGCAAGGATTAAAGGAGATAATGCACAAATATAAAGCCCCAATGCAGTACCTGTAAGCACTCAGTAAATGTAAGCTATTGTTACAATTACTATTACTATTCATACAGACCCTAAATTCCCTTAGAAAGGAATTAAAGCTTCAGCTTCTCTTTCATCTTCATTCTCTCTACCCCTCCTCTCACCCATAGTACTTGGATTCTCTCTGAGTGCTTGATAAACAAACTTCCTCTTCATATGTCTGCATTTGCTGAAGAAAAATGGGGAAAAGGTCAAACACAGATCCCTTTAACCTATGTAAATCTGGAAGAATGTACAGTGTATTTCAATAGTTCTAATATAGAAATCTAGATTGGTATATGGTTTGGACGTCCTTTCTTTAAATAAAGTTTTAATATCATGGGTCAAAGATAGGTAAGAGGAAAACAAACCTTAATTTATCAGCAAGTTAGAAGTCACATGCAGGAATCTTGGCTCAGATCAAGCCATCAACCAGGCTGCTATGGTTAAACAGCATGGCAGAATCAAATAAACATCAAACCAGCCAAGGAACAAATAATTAGGCAACATAAACCAGGGTAGGAGAGACAGGTTCTCTTACTCACAGCTGAAAGAATGAGAGGAAAAAGAAATAAGGCAGTACACATAAATGGCAATGGTTCAGGTACTTGCTGCCTCTGGGGAGTGAATTTTCTCCTAGAAATAGGGAGAAAGGAAAAACGACAGGGGTGACAAGGTCAGCAATAAAAGAGCAAACACAAGTAGTAGTAAAGTCAGCCTCCGGGCCATGACAAAGGTGTGAGGGATGACATCCCCAGGCTGTCATAAATGCCAGGCCAATGATTTTATACCAGGCATAGAAATGATTCACATTTCCCAGAGAAGACCTCCTAACGGAATGGCTTACATCCTGGGACTCTGCAAGAGGGCTTTATCTACTTGGTAATAAGAGTTCCACAAGCTTCCTTGCTCTAGGGCTAAGATTATGGTTCTTTAGACATATTAACTAATGATCCCTACAACACCCATATTGGGAAGGGGCACGAAGGCCAGTGATGAAGGGGAAATCAGAAAAATGGGCTGCACAATAGACAAAGGCATAGAAATACAGAGCCAGGAGAAAGCTAACGGGAAAATGTTACAGAGCAATTTCCTTCTTTACACCAACATGAGCCTGTAAGAGAAGATTGAATCTTCTCTTGTTACCTGTGAAAATCCCAAACAAGACAATGAATCATCAACATGAAAAAAAAAAAAGCTATCATCTTTCAACCCTCTTCATTCTTCCCATTCCTAATCCTTAAATAATGACTTTTTAAATGTGAGACTGACTAAGCCAATAATTAAGGTAGTGAACTCTAGCACTAATGCATTAACTTTTGTGACCAAAGCCAGCATAATCTGACTATGGAAGCTGTTTGCTGTACCCCAATTCTCCCTGTCAGCCAGCAGAGAAATGGGGGTACACAGAGCAAAGAAGGACTTGATGTCCAATCAGCAGCCACCAAAATCAAAAACTGATTTTCCAGAAATGCATGAGTGATGCCACCAGTGAGCAGTTAATTTCAATCCCAGCCTCTTGCTTGTGCACAAGCTTGTCAGCGTGCATGGTGGCCTGAGCCCCACAGCATCAGAAAGCTTGGAGTATCAGAAGAACAATGGAAGCAGAAATCAAATGATTACAATGCCTAAAAAGTTCATTGGAATGCACTGGACTTAAATTTCTAAATCGGCTTAAATTTCTAATCAATTTCTTCTGGGGAATGCATGGGTTCAAATTCACACCCTGCAGCTTCCATAACTCAACAGCTATTTATTGAGCTGGATGTCCCATGGTAGGACTACTCAAAGTGTAGTCTGCAGAAGGGCATCATCTGCCTTACCTAGAGGCTTGCCAGAAATGCAAATTCTTGGGCTCTACCCTAGACTGACAGAATCAGAATCTCTGGGGTGGGGCCTATTAATCTCTAGGGTAACAAGCCCTTTCAGGATCCTGATGCAGTTCAAGTTGAGTAGTGCTGTGGGCAGCAAATCTGCTAGGAGCACAGACTTTGGGTCTGCACCCCAGCCCCACTATGAGACTTTGGGCAGTTACTTGTTCTCCCCACACCTCAGTCTCCTCTTCCACATATAGTGCTTTGCCCCGTCCTCCGTAAATATCCCCAACATTTACAACGTGAGGCACCAGGGCTAGTGCTGGCCAGATGTGGGAGAACTGCACTGCCCTTCACCTTGGTCCTTAGAGTCCACTGAAGGAACTTAACAGCCCAGCACAGGAGGAGGCAAACTTTATCTGTAAAGAGACGGATAGCAAATATTTTTGGCTTTACAGGCCATACAGTCCCCATCTCAACTTCTCAACTCTGCCCGTGTGGCACGAAAGCAGACATAGGCACTCAGAAATGAATGAGCATGGCTGTGTTCCAATAAAACTTTATTTATGGACACTGAAATTTGAATTTCATATCATTTTCATGTATCATGAAATCTTATTCTTCTTTTGATTTTTTTTTCCAACCATTTAAAAAGCAAAATTCTTACACATAGGCTGTGTACAAACAGGCAGCAGGCTAAGTTTGGCCCAGAGGCTGCAGTTTGCTGACCCTGGTCCAACACTGTCACATCAGCAAAGCTGTCAAGCCAGAGTTTCCTCGTCTGTCTCATGAAAGTAAAACTGCTCATCCCGAAGGTTTGTTGTGAGATAATAGATATCTGTAAACTACCCAGTGGGCTGCCTGACACAGAGAAGGCACTCAGCAAATGGCACCTACTGTCATTATTATGATGGAATGTTTATCTCATGAAAAATGTTAACACTCTATGATCTAGGAAAACCAGTTGGAGCAGGGCAGGAACACAACGTGAAAGTGTAGGCAAAACAGGACTGTAGGTTTACAAATTGATTTGCTCTAAGCACCATTAGACATGAGCCTATTAGCATACTGTTGAATTTATATACACACAAATAAGCAGTAAAAAGTAAGCAAACTATACAAAGGAACTCCAATCACCTTACTCTCTTGACTTAAAAGAAGGTATATGGTTTATTCTGGACGTCTAAATTGCTCCCACATGTGTACTGCCCCTCCTGGAGCAAAGAAACAACTCAAATAAAAGTGTATAAAGCCTGTCTCTGACCTCAAAGCCTCCAGGAGTTCACACTACCACACTGAGACCAAAGAGCCAACTCACACATCCCACAAAGCAGCACTCCCTTGGGAAAATTAACAGCTGCACAACATCTGGAGGGAAAAATCAGGCTCAGGATATGGAGAAACCTAGGACCCCATTTTCAGATAAAATTTCAAGGGCTCATCAAAGGCTCAAATCTCTCTCTGGGTCAGGCACTCATTACTTGCTCACCATTTGCCTTCCTTTGGCTGCCAAGAGTCTAACCAACAGGTGTGTCCTGCCTGTCTGATCCCGACCTAGTGGGCAATCTTTCCCCATCCCCTCACTCTACCTTCATTGTCTCTGAGTTCAGCAGTGTCTTCTGACGGTGAGGACAAATACCTGAATGAGCATGCTGTAGTCCCGTAGCCACTAACTACACGTGGCTATTGAGCCTTGAAACGTGGCTGGTATAACCAAGGAACCACATTTTTATTTAATTTAATTTTAATAAATTTACATTTAAAACTAACATTCCATTCAGCTACTGGGAAATGCCCAAGCATGTTTGGAACAACTTGGATATGTGAATCTAGTTTTTCACTTCAAATTAGTAAAATCTAAATATGGATGAAGTATTTCTGATGAAAAGTTAGCATCTCGATTGAGAGATGCTATAATGGTAAAATATGCACCAAATTTTGAGGACTGTTTATGAAATAAGAATATAAATATCTCATTAATAATTTTTATTGCTTACATGTTAAAATGAAAATATTTTGGATACATTAGGTTAAATAAAATATATTATTAAATTCTATGTGTTTTTTTAATGCGGGTCTTAGAAAATGTGCAATTGTGTAAGTGGCCTGCGTTGTATCTCTGCGGGACAGCACTGCCACAGAGCACTAAATAAAGGTATTATTGTTTCATTCGTATTAATCGCAAAGCTGGAATCAGACTCAGAGCCAGTCAGTCAAGCTCTGACCTTGGCATCCCTCGGTCTTCTTTCTTCTTGCCGCGTCCCAGAGAACAGCCCGTGTCTCTCCTCTGTTACCATTTTCTCGGATCGATAAGGCAAACCCTTCACAAAGAGAGACTTTCACTTCCCTGTCTTTAGAGTCCAGCCCATTGCTGGGACCAAGCGCACAGCACACAAGGACACCAGGAGTCACAGCCCCGCTCTCCACAGGTGCATATCCCACCAGCCCCCCAGGAGAAGCATTGACTCAGAACAGTCGTTTGCTCATTCCAGTTCTCAAAACCTAAGATGCACCCCACAATCAGATTGTAATCCCAGATCGGGCCTCATTTCCCACCCAGGACATACACATTTTACTTCCAAATCCCTTATGATCATGATCTTCTCAGAGCAAGATATAAATACAGTTTTCATAACTGACCAAGGAAGTTTTTATTTTGTGTCTGGTAAATGCACAGCTAATAAAGTCATTAAGAAACAAAATAGCCTTTGAAATTAGAAGGAAATCTGTTCCAGAAAAGAATTGTACATGCAACAGTTTTCAAATATGAGTAAGCAGTAAGACAGAATTAAATGAACGTGAATGGATATTTATATTTACTATGCATGCACAGAGACGCACACTTTTTTTTTTTTTTTTTTTTACAAAAACACTAGAATCACCCAAGTAGACTCTTTTCCTGGCCCACAAGCATTCTCTTTAAGAGTTAACTTCTCCCCAACTCTCCCAAGTACCAGATGTTGTAGGCCCCCACCCCTCCACATCAGACAGGAAATGAGAGGCCTGGAGATGGGGGTGAGGGGCAAGGGGTCTCTCAAAGAATGTTACCTACCCTGAGGCTGCTGTTTATTAAAGGCTCTTGATATCCTAAGCCAAGGTCCCTGACTTAGTGACTTTGAATCGGTTTAGAATTGGAACCAGAGCCTACTCTCTATTCTTGAGCTGAGAAAAAGAGACAGCGATCTTGAAAGCACAGATAATCCCTTCACCTTATTTGAGCCATTTCCTATAAGCACCTTCCTGCTAACAAACTTTACAGAGCTGCTAACAAGGAGAAAAATGAACTAATTTGGGGTTTAAAGCCTCTTTCTTTCCCTGCTCAGGTGAAGGTGCTAATTGGCAGTAAAATGCATAAAAAGTGTACATCACAATGGCTGGAGGCAAACAGTGTCCGGATAATCCATAAACTGAATAATGAGCCTTTTAATAACCGGGAGCTAACTGCAGCTTTTGGTAATGGGATCCAGGTAGCACTTGTAAATCTACTCCCTCCAATTAGAAAAATGCTTTCCTCCACTTTTCCCTAAAGCCTGGAAACAGAAAAGAACCCATCCAACGCCCAGCCCTCGGTGCAAGTGTGTGTTAAATTCTCACAAACAGAAATTTTCCTCCTGGAGAGATTTCATAACTCTGCTCAGTCATCTACTAGAAAGCTTAATAGCTTCCTCCATTTTCCTCTGATCTAAACCCCTTCCTTCTCCCACCAGTCCCCAAGACAGGTTTCCTCAATTCTGGTTGTTATCATTATTAATAATGCTCATAATAGTTTTGCCGTTCCCATTTCATATGTGTACGGCGCATTCCGCTCTGCAAAGTGTGTTCACGAGCATTATCTCCTTTGGTCTCCAACACCACCCCAGGGGCAGATCCAGGTTGGGGAGCCTGAAGTTTTACAATTTGTGGGTCTCTGTAAGAAAATGAATATAAAATTACAAAGACCAAAATGCTAGTGCCTCTTTCCAGAGCCTTGCACGGCCCTGAAGTGTGGCCTCAGAGTAAATCCAACTCTACACCACCCCTCTCCCTCCCTCCCAGCCCCAAAAGGACATGTCGGCTCCTAAGGCAGGGGGTTCACGTGGCTTGCCCGGGGTCCAAGGGCTTTTCAGCGTTAGACACAAAATTAAAGCCTTCTTATCTCCCCAGTGTCTGTGGCCCTTCCAGTTCCTCTGTCATAAAGGAAACTAGGAGGAAGGAACACATAAAAACAACACAGCTAAAAGTGGTCCCCATCAGGCCACCAGGTTAGGAAGTTGTCTAGACTAAGGACTGCCAGGGGTAGAAGATGGTGGAAAAAAAAAATCCCTACAGACATTTACTTAATTGGCATTGAAAGTGAAAGACACCTTCACATCCACACAATGCCAGGGTGAACCCCACCTCCACCACTTATTGACCCGGGAACAAGTTACTTGGTTTTTTTGAACTTCAGTATCTTCACTTGTAATAAAAGTTTACTTAGCACAGGACTCTAGCTGTTCAATAAATGGCAACTATTGTTGCTGCTGCTGTTACTAATTCCTCTGAAGAGCACTGCTTTGCATGAGCCACTCACTCCCTAAAGTGTGCTGATGTTACACAGCAAAAGTATCTGCTCAGTCGGCATAAGACTGAAAATGAGGCCTGAAAATGAGGCCAGGCGGTTGCTGAGACTTCAGCATTTCCTGGGCAGCAGTAAGAATGTCATAGCAGATTTATTAGACAAAGTGACTTGTCTTGTCTACTGGTTGTGGTTATCCTGCAATTTCAGATTTATCATCTGTGTACCTGTGAAGTCCCTGTGGCTTTCCAGTCTCAGTAAAACCATGTTATTTTCAAATGCTTTGAGACCACATAGTTTGAGAACCACATAATTGCTAGATTGTGGGTGTTTGGTTTTCGTTTTGTTTTTTGCTTTTTTTGTTTGTTTGTTTCCCTTAATCCAGGGAACCAAAATGATCATGGCAAAAGTTAAGCCACCCCTGCACTTCCCTTCTTTCTTCCTTTTAGTTCAGTTCTCTCTTCCTCCTCCCTCCAGATCTCAAATTGTCTCCAGATTTTACATGAGGAGTGACAACAGACCTACAAGAAACACACTGAAAAGGACTAATTGATAAGCTCTAATCTGCTTGCTATAAATTTGAGTGAAAAATCCACTCTGCATCCATGAAGAATTCAGCTGTTTACAGAAGACAAGTTGGGCTCATGTTTGCAATGGGCAACTCAAAAAAAAAAAAAATTAGTAACACCATTTATACATTCAACAAACATTTAAGGAGCACTTACTGAGAGGCAGGCTAGTTCTTAGGTATGCCAAGTTGAATCAAACAGGCCTTACCTGCCCCCCAGACTCAGCTGGGAAGTATAATAACCATCACAACCCCACTCATATACTCCTATACCGTGACGTAGAACTTTCAAAGTACTTTGCATACCTTAAATTACTAGTTTAATTATTTGCCTTCCCAATAAATCTGTAATCTCACTTAGGGCAAGAACAGCATTCATCTACAGATGCTCAGTAAACACTGGCTGATTGACCCATTGAAGGCCCCTGTCCCCTACAAGTTCATAGTCAAACAAAAGGGTTGGGCATGGAAACAGTTCATTGACAGTACAGGGCAATACCTGCTGCTACACAGATAAGAACTAAGACCACAGGAACACAGAGGAAGCCTTCTGAGGCAGGAGAAAGCTGGACCACAGACGTGACACTGAACTAAGAGTTGAAAGATGAGCAGAACTTTCATTAGTGGAGGAAAAGTGATAGCACAGGGAATTTCCAACACAGAAAAACACACGTACAATAACAACTAAGAGCTCATAATTATCAAGAACTTATTATATGTCAGGTTATAGTCTATAGAAATATTAGCTCATTTATTCCTTGTAGGCACTATTTTTGCTCCCATTTCACAGATAAGGAAACTAAGGCTTAGAGATCTCACCACTGGAACAAGTTGGTCTGGCATCAGAGCCCAAGTTCTCAATCCCTATACTATATTACAAAAGCATAGAGCCGTAAAGAGAGGTGATACATCTAGAGACTTGGGACACGTTTAGATAAGTGTCTAAACCATGAGTGAAGGAGTAGTAGGTTGCAAGGCCAGATATGTGGGCAGGGGCCAGATTCTGAAGGAATCTGAATGCCAAGCTACACAGTTAGTTTATTACACAGGGGTTGGGAAGCTAAGACAAGGATTTAAACCTACAAGTCACTTCATCAGCACTGCATTTTAGCACAATTCTCTGCAAGTGATGGGGAACGTGGGTAAGACTGTGAGATCCTGAAGAAAGGGAGGCTATTTCAAAAGCCACATATGAGGCTCTGGACCAGGCAGAAGGAGGAAGGAGAGAGATTTTCCTGAGATAGAGCTGATGCAGTATGGTGAAGGACTGGGTCTGGGGCCGAGGAGGAAGAGTAATGAGAAGACACCAAGTTCATAACTTGATATCACCATTCATCTAATTTCCCATCAATCAAGCTAAATATGTGAGGACAGGTCACTGGAGAGAAGGTAACTGTGGCTTAGTCAGGCATCCATTGTGTTATCATCTAACTCCTTCATGTTCATAAGGCTCACCAACCTGGCAAAGCCATAATCTTCGCCAAGGCAGAAGTGACTCACAAGTATCTTGTGCCCACATGTCCACTCAGTGTCCACTTCAGTACTGGATACACAATTTAATAGAATTCACCGAATATTTGTTCAATATCAAAAGTGTAGAAGACACTATGCTCAAACAGTACCTTCTGACCAGAGGTAGAAAATCATAAAAGAAAATATGAACAGGTTTTAGTACATAGAATTTTAAAGTCTGTAATTTACAAAAGAAGAAAAACAAAGGGCTAATATAAATTTAAAAGTTTAACTTCACTAATAATCCAATAAATACAAATTAAAGTAGATATCTTTTTTATCTATCAAATTTCAAAGACTTTTAAACACCAGATCTTCCCTGCACTCTCTCTCTGCTGAAGCAGATGAAAGCGGAGAATCTAGCAGAGGGTGCTGGGGCCCCAGGAGACATCACAGCCACCTGATGGAAAGAGACTGGTCCTTGAGTTTATTGTTCATTCAGTGGCAGAGCTACCGAGGAGAGCTGCCTAACCAGGAGTATGGCAAGAAATGAACCTACTAAGATTTTCTTTTTTTTTCTTTTTTTTAAGTTTTTCTTTTTCTGAAGTATAATTAATATACAGATAATCCCATTTAACCTCCCTAGAATAACCCATTGAGGAATATATGATCATTCCCATTTTGGAAACTGAGGCAGTGAAATCAAGAAACTTGCTTATGGTTCTACAATTAATAAGTGGTGGAGCCATAATTAAAACCCACCTATTTCTGGCTTCAAAGCCTATGCGATTTGCAGTGTGTATTCCACAATTAAACTACTATGAGGCAATCATCATTCTGTTATGAGAACCAGCCCCATGCATTGGCAGAAGGGGCCTTGGCATGTACACTGCCTTGAAGGGACAGTTCCACATTCCCTAAAAGACTGACATTAGCTGCCCACAGCATGGGTTTCTCCTCTTAGCTAGGGTCACTATTGCATAGGCAATGATGATACTGAGACATCGACATCTCTCCATCTCAGTTTTCTCTTATGTAAAAATGGATAGTGAAATCTACCTCAAAAATCTGTTAAGATTAAAGTCTCAGCCCACAAAAGAAAATTGATGCTGCCTTAAAAGTTATTTTTCTAAAATACAAGTTTCATCACAGTAAATCCTATTCAGTCTTGTAAACCCAGCTTCGGTATCATCGGTAGGAATCCTGTCTGGACTACCCGACGGTAGGGTTCATTGCTCTCTCCTTCCATGCCTCCAGTGTGCCTTCCACAGACCTATGTTATTTCATTCTTCACATTGTAACCTAAGCATTCCTTTGCTTTTCTCTCTTCCTTGCTATACTATAAGCCACTCGAGAATGGAGTCAATGTTTTAGACATCTTGTGACATGAAAGAAATGAGAACATGCCACCCCAAAATATGCCACTTTGGCATATTTATTATTTTGAGCTGAAGGCAACTGAGAGAAAGCAGATACAGGAAGGGCTTTCTGACCTCCACCTTTCTATCTGAAAGCAGGGCCTAACATTTCCCATGAGAAAAGTGTCTTCCCTATATCAGAAGGAGAAGAACATTCTTACCACAAAAGACGAACGGTCAACACCAAGATAAATCCATTTCCAAGAAAACTCCAGTTTTCCATAAGTTTCCCCCATATACTTCCCAGTCACTATTCCACAGTTTACCACCCCTATCCCAAACTCCTTTTTTTCTTTGTCTTATCACATTTTCACAATTTATCCTTGTTTATTAAAATGGTATACAAGCTCTCAGGCCTACTCCTTTCTTTGGGTCTTTTTATCATTTATAAAGCCCTCTGTGTACATATAAAAACATTAACATCAAATAAAATTTGTATGCTTTCCTCTTGTTAATTATGTCTTTTGTCAGTTTAATTATCAGGCCCAGCCACAGAAGCTAAGGGGGTAGAGGAAAATTTTTCCTTTGCTACAATGTCAATACCAAGTCCAGGGCCAGCATATGGCAGAAAATGTTTCACTTAAAAAAAAAAAGTGCATCATTTTACCCTCACAACAATCCTGTGACGCAATTATTATAATTACTCCATGCATACTACAACTTGGGAAAACTGAGCCTCCTAGTTGTAGTGACTGACTGCCTAAAATCATACGCAGGAGGCCAATCTTAAATGGAACCCAGGTCTCTGGACTAAAACCTGTAGTCTCCACTGCTCCATCAGACCATCTAGACCATAACTACAGAAAATAAGTGATTTCTCAAAGGTGCTCAAAGGTAGTAGGACCTGAATGGTATTGGGACATCTGAGAAAGTTATCACCTGGGAAAGTACAGGGACCAGCTTTAAAGTATAAGAAAAGTTGGCAGACCTGGGTCTAAATCCAGGATCACTCTCCTTAACGCTGTGTGGCCCTGGGCAAATCACTCAGGAGCCTCAGCTTCCTCATCTGTAAAATGTGGTTTAAAACAACGTTACTTACTTTTCACTGTTTTTAGTCTTATTAGTGGGACTAAAAGAATAAAAAATAAAAAAAGAATAAAAGAGTTATATGAGGCTGGGTGCAGTGGCTCACGCCTGTAATCCTAGCACTCTGGGAGGCCAAGGCAGGTGGATCGTTTGAGCTCAGGAGTTCGAGACCAGCCTGAGCAAGAGCAAGACCCCATCTCTACTAAAAAAAAATAGAAGGAAGTTAGCTGGACAAATAAAAATATATAGAAAAAATTAGCCGGGCATGGTGAAGCATGCCTGCAGTCCCAGCTACTCGGGAGGCTGAGGCAAAAGGATTCCTTGAGCCCAGGGTTTGAGGTTGCTGTGAGCTACGCTGACGCCACGGCACTGTAGCCCGGGCAATACAGTGAAACTCTGTCTCAAAAAAAAAAAAAAAAAAAAAAAAAAAAAAAAAAAAAAAAAAAAAAAAAAAAAAAAAAAAAAAAAGAGTTATGTGAAACAGACTGAGAATGTAGTAAGGATTAACTAAACTACAGTTATTATATGTCAGAAAAAAAAAACAACACATATCATATGCCCAAATCACAAAGTATTTTTCGTACTCTATCTTATTTTATTCCCACAGCAACCTTGTAGAGTAGGTACCATTACTTTGATCTGATATTGAGGAAACTAAGACTCAGAGACATTTAAGTAACTTGTCCAAAGTCACAATAGATAGCAATGAGCAGAGCTAGCATCCAGAATAATGTGTTTTCTCAGTCCAAAGCCTTTGCTCTTTGCAGTATACCTATCTGCATCCCAGATTAGTTCCAGTGGAAAAAAGATAAGGAAGACTCAGATATGCCCCAATGTCTGAGGTCAGTGTGAAGTACCAGAAGACAAAGATTGGATCAGACTCATGTGTAGCTTGGGATGTGCATTAAAGATGTTTGAAACGTGTAGGATGAGGCAGGGGAGAAGCCCAAAGGGAAAAAGATGGCCAACAATAAATGTCAGGCTCCTCGATTTCCCCTGCAGCAAATATCACAATAAATAGTAGAGATGACTCATGTTCATATTTCAGTCCTTGTGCCAAGAGTCTCCAGGTTTAAAATTCCATATTATAATATCAGTGTATTATTCCCTTATGATTTTGCTACCCTTTGGTATATCCTGGAAAATTCTAAAACAAAAAGAAGAAGTTCAGAAAAGTCACAGGAAATGTCTGATCTTTACTCAAAGAAAAGAAAACAAATTCTACTAGTTTAGTCTCTTAATTGCATCATTTACACCAATGTATGTTGGAAGATGATTCAGGTAACTAGAACAGAGGTAGATGACTTCAAATCATCCTACAGAGAAACAAATGCTATTTCACAATAACACAACAAAAAATAATTGTTTACTGTTTGTTCTTTTCCTCTGTCACACACAGCTCCCCCAAACTTGGAACTAATAGGCTTTTGCATTCTCCAGTCAAGGCCCTAGAAACCTTCATGCCGTGAATGTTTTCGATTCATGCAGTCAGGTTAGGTACTTACAGAAAGAAACAGCAGTGCACAACAATGCGGGTGGGGGCTCCCTTTCCCAGTGAGATGGAAAGTTCTTCTCAAGTGAGGCCCTCACACCAAATCCTCCCACCTGAGGCCACAATGCTGTGAACCCAAAAAGATGCTCAGTCCAGGCTAAGAATATAGACTCAGAAAAAGAAAACTCAACAAGAGGTGGCTGAGCAGACTTTGATAGGGCGTAAAATCCTTTTATCTGTTTAAATTTATGAGCATAAGGACAGTCCGAGGGTCTCTACTAATAAATGCTCCCTCCTGTGAACTTTTCCAAAGTAGAGTTAACGGCACATAGAGCCAGCAGATCCCACAGAAAACGCATTGCTAAGGGACTACCTGTAAACTCAGAAGTTTGCCTTCACATGAGCAAATGCTCAGTGGAAGCCCCCTCTGCTCACTCTCCCCTCCATTCAAAGCGCTCTGCCCGCTACCTCCAACAACCCACGCCGAGCCACTCCTCTCCTCCCCGTGGTCCCAGAAAGGCCTCAAGCTCGTCAGAGCCGCGGGACCGCGGGAACACCCCTCCTCTCCTTGCCATCCCCATTATTCGGCACGCAGCCCTGCTCTCCCCTGGAGCCAGCAGTCTGCAGCTCCTTCGATGCAGGCGCGAGCAGGCAGGGATGGGGAGGAAAGAAGCTGTGCCAGTTGCATGGAATCTCCCTCCATATGCATTTGCCACAGGAACAAAAAGAAAATCAATGCCAGGAAAAGACAACTGAGATGAGGATGCGGTGGGACCGCGGCTGACTCCGTGCCTCTCAGCGGCAAGGGGCTGGCCAACCACGCGTCCGAGCCACAGATCCGAGTCGTTACCTTCAGGATGCAGGCCATGGCGCTCCGCCGGCCCTCCTGCCACCGAGCAGCGGGCGCGCCTGGGTCAGGGGCAGTCCCGGCGGCGGGCTGGAGGCTGGTACCGCTGCAGGACCGCTCCAGCCCACATTCCCGCAGATCCAAATCGGGGGACCGCGGCGCGAGCTGCGCGGCCACAGGCCCCGCCCCCGAGCCCGCGGCCCCGCCCCCGGTCCCGTCCACTGGCTCGAGGCCCGCGTGGCCCCGCCCCTGGGTCACGTGCCGTCCGGGCGCCGGCGGCGGCGACCCCTCGGAGCCTGCTACTTCTTTTCTTTTCTCTGCAAACGTTTTGTGTGCAACGTATGCAAAGTCCGCTCAGCATCAGGCGGGGATCTGGGTCCCCCTGGGGAGAGAGAGCGGCCTTTTCTTCTCGGTTTGGGCTCCTCTCACGCATCAGGGAACTTCTTGCAGACATTTCCACTTTTTAAAAAGTTCAATAGGTTTGGCATCGCCCCTCCGCAGACTTTGGGCACATCAAAGGATTCTTCAAAAGTAGCAACGAAGAGCTCCCTGGACTATATAAGGATAGAGCCTTCACTCTGCTTAAACATTGTGTGGTGGGCTTGCCTCAAAGTAGTACTTTGCCAGTGATAAGGGAGCACAATGAGCCTTACGCTGTGTATGGTATATTATGTGTGTGTGTGTATATATGGTATTGCCCTTTCCCGATATGAAAGTGTATATACACAAATATACAGTATACAGACACGAAATGTATATGTGTTATTGTATTATGTATGTACATATTGATTGTACAGTATACGTGTATAAAGTGAGTGTATGTGTGTGTACATGCACAGGACTTTGCTCTTCTCTGCTACAAGCTTGGAATTTGAAAGAACGTTGTTGCAACCTTAACAAGGTTAGAGCTAAGCTTTCTTATTAGGGTCAGAAATCCAGAGAGATCATTTTTCAACCATCCAACCTGAAGTCTCTCTATCTGAGGCTAAAACAAAGGGTGATACAGCAGCTCGGCCTAAGAGGCAGGAGGCCTTGGAGAAGATGTTTGGGGTCCTCTTCACCCTTCCTCAACGGGCCCTCTTGGAGTGAAAATCAACAAGGGAAGCCCGAATCCCAAGCAAGAGCCGGCTAAGAAAAGCAGAGTTATTTTCGACAAGGAAAGTAACATTACAGGCATAGCAGAAGAAAGGAGAGAGAGAGCATTCTGTGTATATACACAGATTTTTACCAGTTGTTCTGTCAGAAAAATCTTAAAAGCAGCCCCAAAATATTTACCCAAAATAAGTTTCACTTGCGAGAAGCCCTGTCTAGTTTGCCTACATGTAGTCAGGAAAAGCACCGTTGCCTGGTGGTGGCTGTGGTGTCATCAGACTGGCTCACAAACCACAAGGCAGAAACCAGGCTTTCAAGGAATTTGGTATCTTCTTGATGAGAACATTCAAAATCCTTAGAGAGCAGGAAGAACCACAGGAAGGAGATTGTGGAGGCTGAAACTTAAACTGCCTGCTCCCAAGGGAAGAGCCTCTCTTCAGACTCCCCGAGGGACCACACACATCCTGCTCTCCCCCTTCTTCCTCCAGCCCCTCCCTCCTCTCCCTGGAGACCCAATATTATCAGTAAGAACGTCTTGATCAGGACTGTGTACTTTAAACTGCTGCTCTAGCTCATGTTCTCTAGTGGACTAGGAAAACCAAGTATTTCATTCATTAATTCCTTTATTAATTCAACAAATTTTTATGGAGCTACTGCTAACTGAAGGAAATACATTGAGGTACTACAGAACTTGTCAGGGATGAGAGAATGACTTTCGGGACATCTAATATAATCACAGGCTCACAGTTAAGTGGGAAAGATAAGAGATGCATGATAATGTAACATGGTAAGGACCTTAAACAAAGTGGAAACAAAGCTCCCAGGAAGGAGGGACTGGGCCTGGCAGGGCAGCAGGGGGAAGGGGCTAGGATGGGTAGAGCACATCATTCTCCTTCCAGGAAGTCTGTACATCTGGGAAGTAACATAGCAGACTCTAGTGAACAGCCCTGCTGAGCACTTCCCTGCTGGGTAACCTTGATCAAGTTTCTTGACCTTTTTTTAGTCCGTACCTTACATAATGGTATCTATCCTCATGAGAGTTAAATGAGATACTAATGTTTGTTAAATGCACTTCCCTCAATTCCTGGCACTATAAGCACTTTTTAAAATGGTAGCTCTTCATGTAAAGAATAAAAATTTCCACTGAAAATAGTTTGTGGGAGAAGAGGAATAGAATGACTGCCATCGACCTTGAGTGTCTCAGAAGATGAACACTGATGGAGCAACTATTTAGCATCTCGTGTCTTGGGTATGCCATGATAGGGGCTTTACTAACTCCCTCAGTCTACTTGGGTTTCTCAATTAAAATTCCCACCGTACTTCCCAAAATGTTTATTTTATTAGCACCCACAAGTTACATCTCAATACAGCTAGGAATAGAGGCACATTTATAACAATCTAAAAACAAACTCAACAAACTCTACAATAAATCTGGACCTGAAATTTTACAAAACTATATAAACAATCCCTGTTTTAGATGGACCACTCCTAACATCTGAAATAAAGCTTTTGGATGGAAATAAAAACAGGTTCTGAACCTACCAGGAAATGAAGGTACAGCCAGATTTATGGTGGGTGGGAAGGTAGGATCCTTTGGCCAGGATATTTTTGTTGTTTAAAACTGGCCAAACTGCAAGAATAGCTTAGTGTAGCCCATACATGTAGCATAATTTTCCAACTCTAAAATTATGTGACTTAAAGCCAAGAGCTTCTGTTTCCAAAACTAGTAATAACAAAATGGAGGCATCCTACAATTAAATATCCCATTCGATAGTCACAACATCCATCTGGATGTTATGATCCCCAGCCAGCAAATGGGGTAACAGGGGTTTGAACCCAGGGACTTTTGAATGTTCCATCCAAACTACTACACTCAGGTGCCCATTATGTTAGGAGCCCAATCTCTGTCATTTGGCATCCTCCAGATTTAGTCTGTTGTCTTAGTGTGGTCACAGGAAAACCTAAGGTAAGTATTCATCCTCCCTAGGATACACACTAGGATACAAAACCTAGGGTAAGTGTTTAAGTATGTGGAGAATAGATATACTCAATCTATCCAAGTGCACACATAGTTACAGTCACTCTATGTTTTTCAACCCCCAGCCCCTGGGTCATATATTAACGAAGACACTGCACATCCCATCCAGGTCTCCCATACAATCAAGCAGTTACCATGCTCATGAGAATGGCCTTCCATCAGACTCTCACTGCCATATCTCACCTACTACCTGGAGCCTGCCACAGAGTAGCCTGCCAGCCCTTGATTCCCTTCAAGGTGAGATCCTTAGGGACTGACCCTATCACTACATCAGCCTCCTTAGGCTCCAATTGGTCCATCTTCCCTTTCTTCATGACCTTTCACCAGTGAGATCTCAACATGCCTTAAGGCTGAGACTTCATGAGTTATGACAAGTCATGGGCTAAAATTTGCTATTTAAATTCAGTTTTGCTGCATTGTAAACAGCCACTTCACCAAGTAATTCTCAGAGTTGTAACATACAGTTAGTTCCCTGATAGAAATAGAATTAACATGCAGACTCTCATAACTTTTCCAATTTCATCCTGCACACACATTAATTTAATGTATTTATATGCAACACAGAGTCATTTATTAAGGTTTTAATTGGATCTCGGTTTTTCCAATCTAAAGATTTTAAATGAATTCCAGATATCATAAAACTCTACTTGTCATCCACTACATAAATTATACTTCCATAGGAGAGTGTGACTGGAAGATCCATTAGAAAATGTTATGGGAAAGTCATTTTTTTACATTCTGAGCTAGAATAGGAAATGGTTTTTCTTTTTTCTAGAAACCATTGCACTGTTACAATTTTGACCTAGGAACTTTTTCAAATCCTAAAGCAGGTGTCTATCTGTCCACGTCCATGTGTGTGTCTGTATCTATATCTGTGTCTAAGTACATCTGTGGTTGTGCCCTTCTAGGTGGATATTTATGACAATATACTGACATATGGGGTTAAGCTCCATTTCCCTCATTTTGGATAGTAGATCATTCCAAAATGTCATCCAGTTTGCATTCCCAAGACTTGAGCTTACTGCTATTTCAAACCTTTATACAGTTCTAATCCAGAATTTTTCATTATCCCTGACTATACTGATACTTATCTGGGATGAACTCCAACACAAGTCATGCATGATTTAAAATTGCATTTTTAAAATATTATCATATTTTCCCAGTCGGTAACATTTTCCTTTAACTGCATCTCAACTGTACCCTTCCTATTGGAAGTTCCCATCTTTTCTCAAAAAAATTTTTTTCAAATGAACCAGTAAAGAAAAAAAAATAAGAAATCTGCTTTTAATTAAACGAAAAAATCAGAAATTAATATTGTATACCTAATTTTCTTTACCTAGATGAATGTAGCTTTTAAACAGACTTGTTTTTCTTAAATAATGCCCCCCTAAGATTTTTTCTAAACATCATCAATTGAAAGAAAATATGGCTGGAAGCACTGGCATGTAGTTTGAATTTAGTTTGTATTGGATTTCTCCAAGGCCATTGAAGCCTCCATTATTAATCGAGTCTGATATTTCTTAACCACATTTCCCAGAGTGTGTTTTCTTTTTATTGTGAGGTTCTTCCCATGTGTGTTTTTCTACACTCCTCTTAGATTTCTCCTCTTAGAGAAGCCTGGTTACATGATGCCCTAGAATATTAGAGTGGAAAGTTGGTATTTAAAATGCATCCATGGTAGACCTGATGGGAACACCCATAGGAGAGGATCCAACAGTTGGGCTCCTGCCGCAGTTTGTTTTGCCTGAACCATTTTTTCTTTAATGGTCTGGCCTTACAAACCCAGTGGAGGGAGCTAGAATTTTTGCTAATTCTTTGTGTCAATACCAACCCCTCCCAGGGATCTTCCCCAAAACTCACTTTTTGTATCTATGTCAGAGCTGTTGCAGGCAAGGTAGGAGAACAACAACATCATAAAATCCAGAGAAGAAAGGTCCAAAAAGAAGTCACCTAAATACTCTTTAAGAGAAGTCCCAAAACACAAGGTATTGCTATTGTGTCCAATAATGCCAAAATGTGTCAGGTTGTTCACAGAACAGCTGTGTGAAGTTGGGCTGGACAGCCTGAGAGACTAAAGGGGCATGTCACCTGCAGAAAAGCCATTCCTTGTTTTCAAGAGCAATGGGTATAAAGCAACAGTGGGCTTAAGAATCTGAAAATTGTTGTTCGTTTGTTGATTTAACAAACATTTTCAAGCCTGGGTGATGTGTTTAGGAAGCAGAGACAATTTGCAAATTGATTTCCCCCTATATTTAAAATCAATGGCCTCTCTTTGTCTCCAAAGTTTGTTATATTTATGGGCCTGCCAACATTCCTTTCCACCATTATTGCTCATTATTCTCTTACACCAAGATTCGGCATACTTTGTCAGGAAAGGGACAGATAGTAAATATTAAGTTTTGTGAGCCATTTTGATTTCTGTCACAACTAGTCAACTCTGTCATTGCAGTATGAAAGCAGCATGGACATAAACAAATCGGCAGTGGCTGTGTTCCAATAAAACCTTATTTGTGGACACTGTAAATTTCATATCCTTTTTCAGTGATATAAAGCATTATTCTTCTTTGATCATTTTTTCCAACCATTTAAAAATGTACAATTCATTCTTGGTTCTCTGGATATACAAAAACAATCTGCAGACCCCATTTGGTCCACAGGCAATAGTTTGCCAACCTCTATCTTGACCTTTGCATTTTGTGTTTAGCTAGATTTCACCATCCTTCAAGACTGGATCAAATCCCATTTGTTCCTTGACGCCTTTTCAGACCACCCTAGCCTAGTGTTGTTTCCCCTCCGTGAATTCCAACAATTTCTGTCTGCAAAATTCTTCTGGCAACAAATCATATCCTATCTGGTGGCATTTCTTCTAGTGTTAACTTGACCGATAATCTACATCTTTATTTGGCCTTTTATTTATAGCCTTACTTCCTGAATAGATTGTAAGCTTACTGGCTTATTTTTTTTTTTCTTTACATCCTTCACCTCTGTGTGCTCCCAGCAAGGAAATACAGTGTCTTTCATGCTCAGTAAATGCTGATTAATTTGATTTGATTCATTCAACTCTGAAGAGATAACTAAGAATGCCAGGTGACAAGATGCTAGCCACCGTAAATTTATAAAATTAAAAATCAGATTGTTCTACCATTCCAGATGTCACTAAAAGATTTTAAGTAAGAAATTTTGAATGTAATATTAGTTCCTCTACCACATATATTCTCAGATCATCTTATATTTCTCTATAAGGCGTGTATCAGATTATCTTTGTCTTTTTTATTTTTTAATCAACAGGGTGATTACTTGATTTAGATGGGTTTTGCAGTTCATATTTAACAAGAGTGGCCTGTAATTACCCCTGTGGGTGTTCTCAGTTGATTGAGAAATCAGTGACGCTTTTCTTCTAAGTGGAAGCTACCTTATTTACGTCATGATTTTTTTTTAAAAAATCACTGTATAAGTATTTTTAAATAGTCATGGTGCATTATACTTATTTAATATTTATTTTAGTTAAAAATGACTCATTGACTTACACTGTGATTTTATTCAGTTTGTTCCACTTAATCTTTATTTTCATTAAGATGAGATGAATATAACCATATAAATAAATCTGTTTAGTAGATGAAGAGATATAGATTTTCAAAAGCATCAAACATTTAAATAACTGAGCTTGCAGTGTTTATGGATACCTTTGTAATTAAGAAATAGTAAGATGTTACATGCTAAATAATGGCATGTTCCAAATAAGATTAGTTCTCCCTTCCAAATGGACAAGCAGTATTCAAGACAAGCACTGCATGATTTGAATACTAGAACAATGTCTCTTTCTTTCTTCTTTTGTCAACTTACATTTTAAATGAGTTATTCACAGCTGTCTCCATTCTTAAGTCATAATAAAATTTTGCCATTTAAAATTAAATGAAAAATAGTCAACTAGCTCTCTCCCTATAAACTAGCCTGTCTGTATTTTCAACAAAAGTATACCTATTAGGTTCATACCACTGGATGAACCTAAAATTAAAACCAAAAAAATCTACATCTGTCTAAACATATTAAAAAGTCTATGTCCTACTCTTTTCTTTGAACTATTTTTCTTTTTTACTATTTTTGATATACTTATCACTCCATTTTACCTCTTCCTTTTTTTTTATAACATCCTTTACTCATTTTCCCTGGGGAAATTTTTCAGTTTAAGTTTAACAAAAAATTTAAATACCATGGAGAATATTTTACCTTGAGAACATACTGGTTTAGCTAAAGTATTTGTCTGAATAAAATGCAAATACTCAAAGCAATTGGTAAGGTTTGTGAAGAGTCTGAAATATTACCCTTACATGTAAACTAAGAAATTGCCCACACATTTTTATGCCTGTTGGCTAAAGCCACAAGATCCCTGGGCCAGAGATACAGGACTATCTATTACTTAGTCATAGGCCTATTCATTACAGCAATTGCTTGTAGGCAGAGGATCGCCGTTGGTACCCGTTTTCCAAGCCCCTGTTCCTGCAAAGTAACTTGAATACCAACCCACTGTGGGTTGTATTTAAAAGAAAAAAACTGAACTTAGGGAATTCAAATCTTTTATAATGGACAATAAACATCCCAGCCCATTACTCCCAAGGGAAATACTATCTCTGTCTGTCTGTCTGTCTGTCTGTCTGTCTCTCTCTCTCTCTTCCAAGGCTGGGAGATATACGAAAGTCTTTGAAAAGATAATCCACTACAAAAGTATTCTGTACTTCTGTTCAGAAAATAGAAACTTAAGAAACCCATAGAGATGTGTCCCTTACTAGCAATCACATACATTGTACATGCCCCTTATGAATTTTGACTGACGTGGTGCTCTGTGCCCCACCTCAAGAAATTTAGGCAAAGCATTTAAAAAGCATTCAGTAGTGTTTGTTGAATAAGTGTAAGCTGCCTCAAATAATTTTTTAGTAGGCAGAGTTTGTCAAAATAATAATGATAAGTAATTGTAAATAAGCATATTCAAGGTTCATAATATTTGTCATTTCTCCTGGAAATCATATTTGAGCCCTAGACATCATATTGCATTAAAACACTCTATGCTTTAAAATGAAATCTTGACTCATTGACTCTAAATATATCCTTTATTTTATTTTCTTTCCACTTTCTTCTGCCCCCCCCCACACACACACCTGCAACATTTGATATTAAGATGCAGACATTGACACATCACCCCTACTTGAGCATGTCTCTTTTAACATCAAGAATATTGTCTTACATTATCATATGTCATTATTACATCTAAGCCCATATTTTAATGTTCCCTTTTGTACCAATAATGTTCCTTATTATTTTCCATCAGGATCTGGCAGGATTATGTATTGCTTTTGATTTATCACTTATGTTTCATCTCCTTTCATCTAGAATAGATCTCCTAATTTGCCTCAGACATTGACAGTTTTGAAAAGCTGTTTTTAAGAGTTGTTTGAAAAGTTGTTTTGCAGAATGTCCCTCAAATTTGATTTGTCCAATTATTCCTTCATGATTAGATTCAGGTTAAATATTTTTGGCAAAAATACAGCAATAGCATTCTTATCTGAAAAATGGAGATTCTAAGAATGCAAATATCTCTGAAAGTTTTTGTGAAAAGTAAATGAAATAATATAGGTAAAGCAATAGACAAATAGTAGGTGCTCACCAAATGTTGGTTTCTCTGTACTCACTTTGTAATTCTTTCCTAGACTAGCAATCCAGCCTCAGGGTTTTTTCAACTCTATGAGATTTTCCAAAGGGGGAGTAAAGATTTTCCCCTAGGAAAACACTTTTTGGGCACATATATGGCTTTGTTGATGGATCTCTTTGGTAGGCCTATTTAGAAATGTTGTCCTGAGAAAGATGTCAGGCCCGACACAAAAAAACTGTTACCTCAATGGTGGGGATAGAGTTGAATAAGTAAAACTATAGTTTCAGTAAAATGAACTGAGAGTTACATAGAAAATTCATTGCCTAAATGCTTATGGTTAAAAAACTTTCTGAATCTGCTTGTCCACTTTATAATGGCAATATTATAAACAAAAATAATCCTTCTTTAAAGGTTGAGGTTTTCAGGGTCAACTTAGCAATAATAGTTTTCACCAAGCAGAACTGTAGATGGAAGAGGGCCAGGAAATTGAGCTTACTATATACTGCTCCAGAATCATGTTCAGGAACTTGTTTGAAAAAATCTGTCTTACGGGTTATGATCATACCACTGCTTCTTTTTCATGAAACAAAACTACAAGGGAAAAATCCAATTATTTGAAGGCTCCAGTTTGTTGGGTCACATGTAGCTTACTCCTGCAGTCATTAATCTATTGGCAATAGCCAGGCAAACTTCGACTGCAGGGAGATACTCTCTGATCATCTTCCTGCAATGTGGTGGGTCATCTCTCATGGCATGTAATCAGTAACTGCAAATTACCCCCATTTCGAACAAATGGATACTTAACAATTTAATAAAGTACTCTGTCAATGTGAGAGTTAACAACACAGCCAAACAAAATACAGCATCAAACACACACAATTATAGCTAAATTATATACTGGTTAGGTCTCTAATTGTTTTCTGGGTATGTGTCTCATGCTTGTGTGAGTCATAAGCTCCTTATAGGAAGGGGCTGTGTCTTTTTCCTCATTGATTTCCTCTAAGGCCTACTATGGTGCAACATAACTATAATGTGACACATAGTCAGGTCTTATTGTGAATTTTAAAGGCCCTAAGCACTGAAAATACTATGGTGTCCCCTTCCCCAATGTATAATTCAGCATGGAAATCCTACCAAAACATGTACAGCCATGAGTTCTTTAATGACAGGGATATGTTCTGAGAAATTCATCATTAGGCAATTTCATGGTTGTGTGAACATCATAGAGTGTACTTACACCAACCTAGATGGTATAGCCTACTACACACCTAGGCTATATGGTATAGCCTATTGCTCCTAGGCTCCAAACCTGAATAGCATATTACTGTATTGAATACTGCAGGCAATACAATGGTAAATATTTGTGTATCTAAACATACCTAAACATAGAAAAGGCACAGCAAAAATACAGTATAAAAGATAAAAAATGGTACACCTGTCCAGGGCGGTTCCGTTATAGTCCTATGGGACCACGATTGTATACACGGTCCATTAACAAAAACATCATTATGCAATGCATGACTATATTAGCTGTAACAAAGTCTAACAGAGTCTCATTTTTCTCTCTCATGGAAATTACCCTGGTGCCTTTATATCAATCTATTGACTACCCTAAATTGTTTCTTTTTTTGCACCCCTATTTTGTTGATGCTTTTGGAATATGTACAGTTTGCTTATTGGGTAATCCAGAGTTCCGTATAATAAAAAAACATTGAAAAAAATAAATACAACAAAAGGCATATTATATGCACAGTGACCTGGGTCAAATGTCAGCAACTGGTTCGGCCCCTGTATCACTTCTCTTAAAGAAAATTCTTTATTAAGGTAATAGTATACTATTGAGTAGCCATGACAGACCATTTGTCTCAGAAAATAAAATTTCTTGGATGACGTGACTTTTATCACTAAGATACGGAGACACCAAACTCTCTTAATATTCTTGCCCGAGTTAATAAAATTCCTAGAAACTGAAAAGTTTTCACAATCTATATCATTTTCCTGTTGAATGTACTTAGAATTGAAGATGCCTAAGAAAGAAAAAAAAGCAACTAAGAATCCATTGTCATAAAATGTACTTCTACTGTCAGAAGAGAATAGTTTTCATTCCATTTTCATATTCAAATTATCCATGTGTGTTATACTTCCCCTCAAGCCGATATAAGTCACTTACCAGCAAATTTCAAAGTTAGAGTGAACTTTTTACAACACTCTCATTGCAACTCTTGGTTTTCAAAAGCCTGTAACACTATTTGTTACATTTTTGAGAGCAAACATCTCCTAACCAAATTCATATGCATCATCTAAACTGTGTTTCTCATCGTAGTTGTGTGCAAACACACTGAGTTTAGAAACAAATATGATTTTGAATGACACTGTGTTGCCCTAACAAAGGGAACATTGTCCATCTTCCCTGACAGCTTCTCTCTAATTAAAGAGGCCGTGATGCTCTGCAGAATGCCAGGCTCCTTACGCTCCCCTCCCACCCGCTGTGCTCACTGCATGAACAGTGGAGAAAACAATTTGTAGCTTACTGGTCTTCTTCCTAGAAGAAAATTTAATAACATCCAGAAGGGATAAAAAAGCAAAATTTCCTCATGGGACATACATTACTTCTTTTAAACTACCACTGGCTGGGGGGTTAGCTTAGAAAGAGGGCTCCCTTCACCACCATCTCTGAGCTATCGGTGTGCAGTCGGCCGTGTTTTGTGTATGTGTGTGTGTGTATGTGTGTGTGTTTAACAATGTCTTCTCATTTATTTTGTCCATACTGATAAACCATCTTTGACATTCCATTTTCCAAAATCTGCCTCTGCAAAAACACAAAAGCTGAGAGATCATTTCATGATGGAAATGACAATGTCAACTTCTTCACTTTCTAAATCTCGTCTTCAGATAGACATTTTGCACAAACAACCAAAGTTGTGCTGGTACACACTAACCTGTGTCTATTCTGTGGTTATAAGGTCCTGCATCAGAGCTTACAAATGGGAATTTTTCTCTGTTTCTCTGCGTTTAATATAGGTATTTGCTTAATGAAGCTCATGTCTAGATCACCTTGCATGTGTACACATATCTGCACACTGTTACAAAAAGAATGTAATAATATCTGATATAACACCACACTGTTTCTAATTTCTTTCCATTTCCTTATGAGAACTGTCTATTCAGTTAGAGGCAAACCATAATATACTTTAAGTTTGGGTAAAAGTAACAGCAGTAGTAATACTCTGCATTCATGCTTTATAGATTCCAAAATAGTCCAATCACATTTTGTCACTTGGCCTTCACAGCAAGCTGTGGATCATACAGCTGGTAAATGTTAAGGGGTAATGAGAAATCCAATTTTCACATTCTAAACCAGGGATGGTCAACCTTTTTCTGTAATGGGCCACATAGTAAATATTTTAAGCTTTGCTGGCCATATGGTCACAGTTGCAACTAATCAACTCTGCCATTGTAGTGTGAAAATAACCATAGACCATATATTAATGAATAAGTGTGACTGTGTTCCAATAAAACTTTATTTCCCCAAACATACAGCGAGGTGGATTTGGCCAGTGGGCTGTAATTTGTCAGATTTTCCTTGAAACTACTGTGCTTTAAAATCCTGAGAAGGTAGAAATCACAAGACAGTGATAGGTAAAAAAAATATTAATAGGCTTCAAAGGAGGAAGCAATTACAGCTTGGGCAATCAAAAAAAAGGAGGAGACGCTTTATGGAAGAGGAAGAGCTTTAGCAGGGCCTGAAAGATGGGTTAGCTCTGCATGGAAACACAAGCAGGTTGGATATTTCATACAAAGAGGACGATGTGAGCAGAATTCTGGGGACAGGAGGTGGAGTGGAATATGTACAGGAAGAGGAGATATAATAGTTCAAGTTGACTGAGAAACAGATATATAAAGACCAGTGGGATTAGGAAAGTGGGATTTTATTCAATAAAAAATATCTTAGACTGAAAAACAAAATCTTTATTTCATAGAAAATCATATGTTTGTGAACAGAGGGGTGGTATGAGAGAAGAAATAATTATTTTTGTTATGCTTTCTTATCATGATCACAGACAGCTGTGCCAGAGGGGCCAAAAGTTAAGTTTGGCCCTAGTGAGTGAAGATGCATTTCCAGTGATTGCTATAACCTGATCTAACCCACAAGGACCCCAATGAAAGATGGACTTGAAAGGCTGCACCCATTAGACTAAGGAAGTGAGTGGAAAAGGTCACCTGTAATAATCAGAATACCAAGGATATGTAGTGGATTCGAATTATGTGCTCATGATCTGTTAGTCAGGAGTTCAGTCTGAACTTGGCTGGATGGTTCTTCTGCTCCAATTGGGGATAGGGCCATTTACTCCCCAGAATTCAGCTGGTGGCTCAACTGGGCCAAGTGAGCCTGAAAGGGCCAAGAAGTCTTCACTCACATGTTTAATTCCTTTGTTTTCCTCCAGACATGGCCTCTCCCCCTCTATACACATAGTGTGAGCTTCTTTGTGGCATGGTGAGCTCAGGTTAGTCAGACTTCTTACCAGACTGATGACTGGTCTCCAAGAGGGGGCATTCCAAGTGATGAAGATGAAAGCTGGGACTCTCATAAGGCCAGGCTTGGAAGTGACATAGTGTCATTTCTGCCACATTCTAGCCATCAAAACCAGTCACAGGCAGCCCTGAATTGGGGGATGGGGTCATAAACTCCTCCTGATGGAGGAGTTGCAAGATCATTTTGCAAAAGCACTTTTGGGAGAGGTGGTATTGTTGTGGCCTTTTCTAGAAACACGAGCTACCATAGAAGTTTAACAGAAAAATTAGGCAGAGACCAATGAAACCTCTGGGGACCTGGCAGAGGCAAGGCCCAAACCACTTCCATAGTCTAGGCCATAAGGGACTCACATGGTAAACAAACCCTGCTGAAAATGTCCTTGTGATCAAAAATTACAAACCAAAAAGGAAAACAGGATGTAGACACAGCAGAGAGCCCAATTAGCACACTTTGACCTGGAATAACGGAAGAAAATGAAAGAGAGTTAGAAATAAACACATTTAAAGGTGGAAACAGAAATCATAAGGCAAGAACTACAAAGTATAAAAAAAGGCATGTTTGAAAATATGAAATTGAAATTATAGTGACAACAAATATAGTAACCGAAATAAAAATCCCAACACAGGTGAAAAGAAAATTAAGATAAGATATATCTAAGGAAATTATTTCAGCACAAGTGTAGCACAAATAAATATATTAAAAATAGGAAATATTAAAGGGATAATTAAAAAACTAGAAGATTAAAATAAGAGAATGTAACATACGTCCACTAGAAATTCCAAAAGGAAGGAATGGAGAGGATGAAGAAGAGCCAATATCCAAAGAGATAATGGCTGAGAACTTTCCAGAACTAAAGAAAGTTATTACATTTATGAATCACACAAAATCTTAAACAGGATTAAAAAAATACACAATCTACAACTAGATGTATCTAATGAAAATGCACAACATCCAAAACAAAAGGAAAATCTTCAAAGCTGCTGGAAGAAGAAAATAAAGCACATTCATAATTGGACTGACTAAGTTCTCTTCAGCAACAACAGTTAGATAATAGAATAATATATTTAAAATACTGAGGGAAAATAACTACCAATCTAGAAATCTGTGTGATGCTAAGGTATCAATTAAAAGGAAGGGGAAATAAACTCATATTGTAAAAGAAACCATCAGATCAGATTTTTTTGGCTATTTAACTTTATTGAAACATTTTATATACAGTAAAGTATAGACATTTTAAAAATACCATTTGAATGAGTTTTGACAAAAAAATACAACCTGTAACTATCACTACAATCAAGACACAGAACAATTCCATCACCATGAAAAGTTCTCTAAATCCTTTCCCAGGCAATTTCCCCACCGACCCTTGGCCCAAAGCAACCACTGATCTGCTTGCTGTCACTGTAAATTAGATTCATTTTTTCGAGAGTTTTTTTTTTTAATGAATTTATACTGCTGGCAATCTTTGTGTCTGGCTTCTTTCACTCTGCTTAATGTTTTTTGAGTTTCATCCATGTTATGCGTATCACAGTTTACTCCTTTTTTATTGCTAAGCAATATTCCATTGCACAGAAAAGAAAACTGATGCTTCAGTATTAATTTCAGACAAAAGAAAACTTAAGTCAGAAAGTACTATTAGGGTTAGAGAGGGACTGTACATAATGACCAGAAGAAAGTTACACCAAGAGAGTGAAAGAAGTACGAATTTGCATGCTTCTAACAACATAACCACAGAGCATTTAAAGTAAATCTGGTAAAATCACAAAAAGAAATTGAAAAATCCACAATCGTAGTATGGTATTTTAAAAAGCACTTCTCTCAGAAATGGGTAGATCAGGCAGTCAAAAATGAATAAGGATATGGAAGACAGGGAAGAGGGGTGTTGGAATTTACGGGGGAGGCTTGCCTGAGACAGTCATCACTTACTTGAAGGGCCTCTTAAACTCTCGCACGCTTAATCGTGCTGGCAAATCAGA
>RJWJ010020104.1:16027-29586 GCA_004363605.1 Indri indri | reverse complement strand
CTCCGTTGCCCTGGCTAGAGTGAGTGCTGTGGCGTTAGCCTAGCTCACAGCAACCTCAAACTCCTGGGCTCAAGCAATCCTACTGCCTCAGCCTCCCGAGTAGCTGGGACTACAGGCATGTGCCACCATGCCCGGCTAATTTTTTCTATATATATATTTTTAGTTGTCTGATTAATTTCTTTGTATTTTCAGTAGAGACAGGGTCTCGCTCTTGCTCAGGCTGGTCTCGAACTCCTGAGCTCAAACAATCCGCCCGCCTCAGCCTCCCAGAGTGCTAGGATTACAGGCGTGAGCCACCGCGTCTTGTTTTTTTTTTAATGGTAGCCATCCTAACAGGTGTGAGGTGATACCTCAATGTGTTTTGATTTGCATTTCCCTGTTGATTAGTGATGTTGAGCACCTTTTCATATATCTGTTGACCATTAATGTTCCTTCTTTGTAGAAATATCTACTTAAATCCTTTGTCCATTGTTTAATTGGATTATCTGGGGCTTTTTGCCATTGAGTTGTAGGAATTCGTTGTATATTTTGGATAGTATTCCCTTATCAGATGTATGATTTACAAATATTTTCTGCTATTCTGTAGGTTGCCTTTTCACTTGTTTCCTTTGCTATGCAGAAGCTCTTTAGTTTGATGTAATCTCACTTGTCTAATTTTGCTTTTTGTTGCCTGTACTTTTGATGTCATATCCAAGAAATCATTGCCAAGTCCAATGTCATGAAGCTCTTCACCTGCATTTTCTTCTGGGAGTTTTACAGTTTCAGGTTTTACATTTTAGTTTTTAATCCATTTTGAGTTGATCTGTATGTCTGGCACAAGGTAAGGATTTAATTTCATTTTTTTACATGTGGATATCCACTTTTTCCAGCACCATTTGTTGAAAAGACTGTCCTTTCCCCATTATGTAGTCTTAGCACCCTTGTCAAAACTCAGTTCGACCATAAATATGTGGGTTTATTTCTGAGCTCTCTATTTCATTGGGCCATATGTCTGTTTTTATGCCAGTACCATACTGTTTTAATTACAATAGTTTTGTAATATATTTTAAGATCAGAAAGTATGATGCCTTCAGCTTTGTTCTTTCTCAAGATTTTCTATTCAGAGTCTTTTGTGGTCTCATATGAAGTTTAAGATTTTTTTTTCTATTTCTGGAAAAAAATGTCATTGGGATTTTGATAGGGATTACATTGAATCTGTAGATTACTTTCCATAGTATGGACATTTTAACAATATTAATTCTTTCGATCCATGAACATGGGCTACATTTCAATTTATTTGTATCTGTAATTTTTTTCGTCAATGACTTGTAATTTTCAGCATACAAGTCTTTTACCTCCTTTGTTGAATTTATTCCTAAATATTTTATTTTTTTTTTTGATACTGTCATAAATGGTATTGTTTTCTTAAGGCAAGGGGTTGCTATTTTGACAAGAGAAAGCCAGCACACATAGCAGTACTCTACAGTCCTACTTTAAGTGAAGTGAGGACAATACGAATGCACTCATATTCTGTATGAGTGATGTAAACAAAAACTGAATGGAGAATTAAAGGAAACATATGGAATTAGCATGAGTGACAGCCAACTTCCAAGAAGACCCCCAATGATTCTCATCTCCTGGTATGCATACCTTTGTACCCTTTCACACTGAGTAGGGCTAATCTGTGGAACCAATAAGATATTCAGAACAATGGTGTGTGAATTTTGAGGTCAGGTCATAAAGAGCATCAGGGCTTCTGCCTCGTTCTCTCTTAGATCCCTATTATTTCTGGGGGAAGTGAGCTGCCATATCATGAAGACATTCAGGCAGTTCTATAGAGAGGTCTGCATGGCAAGGAACTGAGGCTTCCTGCCAAGAACCAACACTGATTTGCCAGACATGTAAGTGAACTAACATAAAAGTGGATCCTCCAGCTCCAGTCAAACCTTCAGATAGCTACAACCCCAGCTGACATGTTGACCATGAGCTCATTAGAGACTTTAGGCCAGAACCACCCACTTAAATTATATCTGAATTCCTGATCTACTAAAATTGTGTAAAATGTAAGTGGTTATTTTCCTGAGCTGCTAAGTTTTCAAGTAATTTGTTATACAATAATAGATAATACAGTGTGTAAAGCCTGAAACTCCCAAAATCATTTACAAAGTTTTATGTTTACAAGAATCCAGCAGTATCAAAACATTCAGTCTGACTTAATGTAACTGGTTATTTTTTCCTAAACTTTTCTCCCATAGAAGAAATGTGTAATCTATTTGGTTGTTATTTTTGTAGGGGGTGGTAGAGGTGTGTACAAATTTCTCCTTTCCGGGAAATTTGAAGGTTGAGCTGTTCATATCCCTGAAAAGATTATCGGTGCTAATAACTTGGGGTCAGCCTTCAAGGGTCATCAATATCCTTATGAATGAGAAGAGGATGGAACTTTGTGTTGAGAAATAATGAGGATTTGAAACAACAATGTATAGATTTAAAAGGTGGGGAGAGGAGATTGTCTGGGTAGCAGGAGTGTGGATTCCTGGATCTGAATTTGGTTTAGAGCACATCCTGCTTCTAGGAAATAGCAAATGCACTCAAGAAGAGAAGATTCCTCACCAAGAGCAAGATTCTTCAGGAGCCTCATGGATCAGAGACTGCTCAGCACCCAGAGCCTTGCCTCATTCTATGCATGGGGGCAAATTTCTCTTTTGTACCAGCACTGCATCATTTTACTACTCCTTAGGAATAACTCAAGGTGTGGCCATGGCAGGCAGTGCCAACTAGGTTTTACTCTTTGCCTTTTGACTCTCACCCTCTGCCATGTACCAGGACACCTGTAAGCTCAAAGGGCCCCCCCTGAGTACCTGCAAGTGGGGAGAAAGGAAGAGTATCTGAGAAAGCTTGAGACCCTCTCCTCCTCCCAAATGAGAAAGTGATTAGTGAAAGCCCTATGTGCATATGCATTTTTTTTCCTAGGAAGAAAGTCTACAGTTTTCATAAGATTTTCAAATGAGTATATGATCCAAAAAATGCTACTCAAATCTAGGAACATTTAAAATGTCAAATCTGTATTTTTATAAGTACTATTTCCTTCTACATAAATGAAAAGTTTTTACTGGGAATGTTTACTATATCATTGTATTATTTTAATGATATTACATTAATTGATATGAGTGGTTTATAAATGATAATCTCCATGAGGACAAGAATACCAATCCTATACATAATACTTAACATATTGCTTTCTCAAAGAACTTATTCTATAATTATTTGTTAAAGGGATGAATTATAAATGAAAAAGGTAAGAAAAAAGGAAAGCATGTATATATGTATGGTCAAAATTTCACATAATGTATGTCCCCTAGGGGGAAAAAAAGGTAAATTTGTAACTACTTTGTTAAGATCAACATAGTATGCTTTGGTTTAAAATACAAAATGGATCAATATACCCTGGCTAATCAGCATTCTCCCTTCCCACCTTTCCCCAAATCCATTCTTTTCTTTTTTCTGCCTCTGCGCACTCACAAATTGATCACCAAGGACTGCACATCCTGCACCTGCCTTGCCAAGTCGGCTGTTGTTTGGGCTTGGTCAATGGGAGGCACTGGCAGAAGATAGGAGGACAGGAGAGAAAGAGATCAGGGTATTTCTTCCCAGTCACCCCTGCTTTGACAAATCATCTCTATGAGAAGCCTCATCCCTCTTAGACTACAGTGCTTACCTGGTGGTCCTTTTTCTATGGTTCTAGCTGTCATCTGACCTCTGTAACACTCTCTCCATGCTGTGTCCCTCAGCCTGAAGGGTATTGCTAATCTCTGGGTGCCCACCATCCCTTGTTTGTCCCCTTAACCACATCATGGTAAGTAGTACTCTCACTAACACTTCTTCATTTGGACCATGTGGAGGAAATTCCATTTC
This sequence comes from Indri indri, assembly GCA_004363605.1. Taxonomy (NCBI): domain Eukaryota; kingdom Metazoa; phylum Chordata; class Mammalia; order Primates; family Indriidae; genus Indri; species Indri indri. The sequence goes on along the minus strand of RJWJ010020104.1, from coordinate 25,695 downwards.
CTATAGGATCTCTGACTGATACACATTGTGTGTGCCAATCATGCGCTTCATGTACATTATTTTATGTAATCCTCATGAGAAGCCTGAGAGCTAGATACTATTATCTCCCTTTTATAAGTGAGTTAGCCCTTTACTGTGAGTTAACATCATGGCTACATGAGGCTGCACCAGTGAGTCTGTAGACATCTACACATTGGGTGGTTTGCAAACAACTAATGATGCATCAACAATTCCTGAAATTAAATATGCAGACAACAGCTAATAGGCCATAAGGTTGATACGTGCTAGTTGATTATGTATCACGATTGGACAGAAAGATGTTTCTTTAATATTACCTTTGAAATCCAATGTCAAATACACTATTTGCTAGCTTTTCTATGACAATTCAACAACTCCAGAAGACTTTTTGTAATTGGCTATCTACATAGTGCTTACAATTAATGCATAGCTTTAAGAGGAAGTAAAATTAATTCTTATTAAAAATAAATATTTTAGATTGCTACCATCAGGCAATGAAAGCAGTTGAGAGAAGCTTTATGCTATAACGCTTTGTATCAACTAGGGGAAAATGTGGAAAAATCAAAACGTGTTCTTGGTGAACTTCACATCCTTTCCACACCTCTGCTTATCCCTGCTTGCCCCTTGTATGCTGCCTTATAGTTAACCTTATATATTTTTCAGAATGACTACTGGTCTACAGGCCCAACTTCCACATGTCTTCACTAACCCAACCCACATTGGGAACAAAGTGAGTGTTCTTTGCACTTTGTCTTAAAAAAAGGGGGGGGGGCTATTGATTTGGCTGGTGTGAAACAAGGAGGTGGCCCCACCTACCTGGTGTTCACTCTCCTCCCACCCCTGATTCTAGGGCAGGATACTCTCATGGTTCAGATATGCTTAACTTAGGAAAGGAAAGGGTGACCATCGTGATACTGAGGCCTTGACTTGGCTATGCTGGACCCCTGCCAAGGCTCCTGTTCAGGAGGATATGAACAGTAAACTTATATATCAGGACTTCCTTAGGATAGTATGGGTGTACAGTAACTGTTGCAGGCCTAGATTGTTATCAGACCATTTCCAGAATGTTCCCTGGCACTGCTGTCCCTGATCCCGTCTCCAAGTTCTGGTTCATCATTGGAGGGATGTATCCTGGTTGGTTTATGTCCCCTAAGAGCCAGGGCTCTCCTCTCATTGGCTTATTTACACGTAAGAATCAAACAGAGTAGAGTTGGAAATGTAACTATAGTTGGCTCAACTGCTTTATCTTATTTAGGAGACAGTTGAGTCAGTCAAAACATTTTTCTATCCAGATTTCCCAGGCTAGTCAGACTACCTGGATTTGCTCTCATCTTAATTCTGTGACCTGAGCGAAGTTAGCCAAAGTACGCTGGCTGGACTCTGCTTGCATAGTTGCCATGCCATTTCTTCTCATCTTGCCCAGGCTTGGCTAGCTCAGACAGACATTCCATTCGTTGTCATATGGTATGGGTGACATTTTTACTTTCTTTCCTCCATATCTGAGTCCAGTTTGGTTTCCACTCTTAGTTTCTGTTTAAGGACAAACTATTTCATCTTTTGTTTACTTTTTTGTACCTCAAGGAAATGGTGGGGAAGAGAGAAGCTTGGTTTCGACAAGATACAAGCTACATTAGAAAACCTTGGTCCTGTTCTCTTTAAGTTTTTGTTTACTCTATCTAGGTGAGAATTATATCTCATTCCCCTAGGAATTCTCCCATAGGAGAATATCCTTAGACTTCAGATGGTTTCCCTAAAAAAACAAACAAAAAACAAAAGAAAAAAGTTTAAAAAAAGAAAAACAACAAAAAAATAAAACAAACAAAAAAGATTGTTTCCCTATTTTAGTGAGTATCCCTAGAGCCTTTACTTTCATCAGAAATAGCCCCATTAGATCACTTTCCCTATTTCACCAGCCTTTCTTACAGCCACTTCTAATAGCGTACAGTGAGAAAATGAAAAATGTAAGGAGACTCACTAGGTTTGCTTCTCTACAAATTTGGGGACATTCATGTGAATCTCAGAATTTATCAGTATAGCTTGAGGTGGGTGGGTGGATGAGAGGGCAGTTAGGATGTAAGCGCATTCATTCTTCTCTGCTTTGTTTTATAATATTATGTTTTTTTTCTTTGAGACAGAGTCTCGCTTTGTCACCCAGACAAGAGTGCCATGGCGTCAGCATAGCTCACAGCAACCTCGAACTCCTGGGCTCAAGCAATCCTCCTGCCTCAGCCTCCCAAGTAGCTGGGACTACAGGCATGTGCCACCATGCCCGGCTAATTTTTTCTATATATTTTTAGTTGACCAGATAATTTCTTTCTATTTTTAGTAGAGACGGGGTCTCACTCTTGCTCAGGCTGGTCTTGAACTCCTGACCTCGAGCAATCCTCCTGCCTTGGCCTCCCAGAAAGCTAGGATTACAGGTGTGAGCCACCATGCCCGGCCTCATAATATTATGTCTTCATGTCCCTGCCAGCGTTTTTTTTATTTTTCTTTTTTTAACTTTAGGGTATGCCCCTTCTTTTGTTGGTTGTTGATTCGGTGAATTTTCTAGACCTTTTTTTTTCTTTTTTAACAGGTATTAAGGTAGAGAAAGCTGGCTACCTGAACATTTCAAAAATCCCCTAAACATGAGAGTTTAACTCCATAACTGCTTAGCTTTTAATATGCTAATATAATCAAATGTTCTAGGAATATTTCCAAGTCCCTGAACCTGAGAGTCCCCTTAACTCCTCTGCCTCTCATTATTGAGATGGTTTTCTATAACTGGTTGCCTCATTCATTGCATGGTTTTTTTCTAATTTCATTCTCTGAAATTGATCTGAAATTCAACTTTTGGGATACTTGCTGTCAGATTGGTTCAACAGAGGAGGGCACTGGGGACCTACAGATTTCCAAACATATATGTACACAAATTTGCATAAATATCAGAGGGTTCAGGGACTCCCTGACCATGGTCCAAGGACCCCAGGTGAAAATCCCTGATTGTCATAAGTTATAGCTTTAGTTCTTGACTAAAGTGCTTAACCTCTAAAGGACTTTGGGAATTCATCTACTAGTTTATCCTACTGCTTCAGACAAAGTAATTCTCAGCAAATGTAGTGTAAAAGAAAGACTATAATAATAAACTGAGTACTGTTCTGGCTTCACAGCTAATTAACTGTGTGATCTTTGTCACTTTAATTTCTCAACCTCAGTTTTGTCATCTGTAAAATGAAGGGTTTGGAATAGGTGTACTCCAAAGTCTCTTTCATCCCTATAATTCGAATAATAATAATAATAATAAGACCATCCTAGACAGATAATAATTTCCTTTTAAACAGTCATAATGAAAAGTCCACAATCTCTGCAATTAACCTCTGCTCTGTTCTCTGTCTGTGACAATTTTTATTATCACAAATTTCTTCCTGATCTTTATCCTAAACCCCTCATACTGTGGGTCTTCTTTTATTTTATTTTTTTCTCAATTCTCTTAATATTCTTTTTATCTTCCTTACCTAAATCATTCCCAGACAGGTTAAGTCTTACTACTGAAATCTTAGAAAGGACTTCCATTAGTAAAAGCCCTTTTTCCCACTTCTAAATCATTAATGCAGATGGTAAATGAGACCAGATGTAGTACTAACACCCAGAGACAGCCCATTAGATATTCTGTATTTCAGAGAGATAAGAAGAGCTAAACTGTTGTAGTTGTAGTATCTGGTGTTCCCGGCTCTTCTATTTTAGATTATACATACCCTTCTAAGCCTCACTCAGAGAGAAGGCAGTATGGCTAAAGATTCCTTATTAAGAAAATAAAATAAAAGGTAAATCATTTATCTGAATTTATGGCCCTACTTATTTTAGGCAACAGTATTGAGTTGCCATACTCCTATATTCCCACAGAATACTATTCAAAATACCTGCCCATCTGGAAATTCAATAATTTTTTTCATTTTTTTGCATATTTTTAAATCAGTTTTTAAATTCCAGAAGTAATAATTGCACATATTTTGAAATTTTTTAATAATAAGGTATGCAATTAAAGCCTCTTTTTCCTCCCCATTCATTGCAACAACATTTCCCAGAGTTAATCATGGTTAATCATAGTCTTCCCATAATCTTAAGATACATGCATAGATATCCTTAAAACATGACATCCCACCTGTGCAAACTGTCCCACACCTTGCTTTTTTCACTTAGGAATTTATTTTAGATATCTTTCCATGGCAACATTTATTGTTCTATTTTATTCTACTTAATGGCTTACGTAGTATTTACCTGGGTCCTTGTATATCAGTCAGAATATTTTTGTCTTTAATTAACAGAAAACTAAATTGGCATACATGATAAGGACCTTTACTATTTCTTACAACAAGAAGTCTAGAGTCGGGTTAATTCAACTGTTCGGTAATGTCATGAACATTCAGTCAGATTCCTTACTCTGTTCTGCTACTCTCAGATAAAGGCAAGAAACCTCATGTTCTCAACATGGCTGCAGCAGCTCTCAGCATTATTCATCACACAGCAGCAAGTAGAGGCAATAAAAGGACTATTCCTTCTCATGTGCCTTTTTTTTTTTTTTAATTAAGGGACACTTGCAGGTCACATTGATTAGGATTTAATTACATGTCCATGCTAAGAACAGTCTTTGGCAAAGGAAATGAGACCACCCTGATTAGTTTAGATGAGGAGTTGGCAAATCTGGCCCATCGATAATTTTTGTATGGCCTGTGAGCTATGGATTTTACATTCTTAAAGGTTGGAAAAAGTTAAAAAATAGTATTTTGTGATATTAGAATATTATATGAAACTCAAAGTTCAGTGTCTGTTAGTAAAGTTTAGGTATTCTTGAAGGATGCTTTCAAAATACAACAGCAGAATTGAGTAGTTGGAACAGAGACCATATGGCTCACAAAGCCTGAAATATTTACTGTCTGGTCCTTTACAGGAAAAGTGTGCCAATCTCTGGCTTAGACTATCACCTGAAGCCAGGGAATCTCCCCACCCCGAACATAATACTATGTGGTCAGTAAGTAAGCACAAACAAAACTGGGGCTCTTCCCAGCAAGGCTGAAGAGGGGGAAAAGAAATGGATTTATTAATAGATAGGTAGTCAACAATGTCTGTTTTATGTTACCACGTATTTTCTCTAGAAATTTCAATCGGCTCTCTGAGAACAGATTCATCTTTAAATGTTCATAGGTAACAGCAAGTCATGTCTCGATACTGGAAAATGAGCTTGTTTCCACATTGCTTCAAGTTAGGCAGAAGGTTTGGTTTAAGGATTAAAGTAATTGTTTTCTCGTTGTTTACTAAACAAGTCCCAATTAGCATGGCACGCAAAAACGTCTGCGTCTGACTCCTGCTTACCTCTCCAGCACGCCCTGCTGCCTCAAGCACATGACTCTATTGCTCCTTCAATTATGAACACTTAAAATTCCCTGCATTTACCAAGACTTTTCCTGACTCTTTGCCTTTGTCCATGCTGTTACCTGTTTCTGGAACACTCTTCCCTTTTGTCTACCTTGACAATTTCTTAGGTGTAACTTTAACACCTACCTCAAGTGTTATTTCCTTTGAAAAGCCTTATAGGACCATGTCTGGGGCTCTATCTACTTTTTTTGTCTTTGTCTGGGTTCCCTAAAAAGAACAGCCTAAGCTAAGGGCTTCCTCACATTCATTTATTTGGTGAAATGATCCCAGGGAGCAAGAGTCGTGGGTAGGAGACCAGGAGTAAAACATGATAAGACACATTAATGAGCTGGTTATTGGTATAGGCAATGGGGACTCGGACCTGCCGGAGAGCTTCCAAGGAGCCAGAATTAGAAATGTTTGCTGAGACACAGAAGAAGGAATAATCTCATCCCCTATTGATATATGGTTGTACCAAAGAGTGTTCAGTCCCTCATATGTCCATGTTTGCACAGTAGAGAAGCCCCAGGGTAAAAAGCAAAAGATACCTAGAGCAGCTATCAGATGTCATCTTGGCTCAACTGGTAGCCATGGATATGAAATGGGCGGGAGAGGTCTGATATACTCCCCAGTGTAAATTATTCAGATTTGCTAGTAATCTTCTTTATATATAGTCTATCACCAAGCCTTCAAGGTGGTAGCTGACAGTAATCCTACAGAAGATTTAATATAAGAGTATTAAAGAGTATTGTTTACCTGGTAGGTTGTCCAATTCTTCATCCTGGAGGGGCTGGAGGCTTTAGTTGCTTTAGCCTTGTTGGATAAAGGCTATTGCGAGTAACAGCTCTTGCTCCTTGAGAAGAACCTATTTACCAGAGCCGTAGCCACATACCAGGCACCACAGGCTATGTTGTTATATTCTAATAAATATACCATGCTTCGCACTGCAGCTGTGATTGGGGCTATTTTTAGGTTAAGTTTACAGTAGTCCACAATCGTTTGCTATGATGAACCCGGTTTCTATAGTGGGCAAACAGGCTAAATAGGTGATTGAACAGGAATATGATACGTACCAGTACGTCTACATCTGCTAAGTCTTTGATGGTGGCACTAATTCTTGTATTTCCTCTCAGGATGGTGTATTTCTTCTGATTCACTATCTTAGCCAGTGAGGGTGTAAGTTTCAGGGGCTTCCATTGGTCCTTCCTGTTCTTACTAAACTAGTCAAGAAACCAGGGTAAGAGTCGTGCCAGTTGCTAAGTATACCCATTCCAATTGTTCACTTGGAAACTAAGGATATAAGCAAAAGGTGAGTCTGTGACTCCACTAGACCACTGTGAGACGAACACGGGCCATCTGATCTCTATGAACTTACACTCTGTCTGGAGGCTGTGGTCATGCTTCTAGCTTCCTGGTGTTCGTATCAGCTTAGACCTTATATCCAATAAGCCTTGAAATGTCTGAATGTTCCCTTTTTCTCTATGTACAGTTTCTCCATAAATGGGCTGTCTTAGTCCCTTTTGTGCTAGCATAAAGAAATACCTGAGGCTGTGTAATTTATAAAGGTGAGAGTTTTATTTGGCTCACAGTTCTGCAGGCTGTACAAGAAGCATGGCACCAGCGTCTTCATTTGGTCAGGGCCTCAGGCTGCTTCCACTTATGGTGGAAGGCGAAGGGGAGATCACATGGACAGAGTGCAAGCAAGGGCGGGGGCAAGTGCCAGGGTCTTTTTAACAGGCTCTGGAAGGAACTAATACGGTGAGAACTCACCCGATTCATAAGGGATCCACCTCCATGAACCAAACGCATCCCAATAGGCCCCACCTCTAACACTGGGATCAAATTTCAATGTGAGGTTTGGAGGGGTCAAATATCCAAACCATAATATGGACGTATGTCCTTTTGGGGAATATGCAGTGTACATACTTGTGCTATTATTGCAGGGTCTTTACTCAGCTTCCCCTTCAAATGATGAGCTCGAGGTCTGAGAACTTGCTTAGATCTGTAAACTCAGTGAGAGGTTGCAATTTCCCATTGGGACAGCTGGCATCAGCCTTCTGCTCACCAGCTGTCAACGTTTTCTCATTATACATATAGGTCAAATAATACCCTGGTGGATGTTCATTTAATGTGCCCCAAGAAACACTATGGGCTATTAGTCACTATGACAGAGCCCTGTGGGTGAAAGCATTCTGGTTGCCACTCTGGCCTTGCAGCCCATTATTGTAATTATGTACACTTTCCTTCTGTCAGTCAAGCGCTACCATCTGGGCTCTGCTATTTTTGATTCTTATCAATCTATTTGATATTAGATAGTCCAGCACCTCTTACTGTCAACTACAGTGGATAGCCACCACTGAGTTTCTAGAAGATGCCAGTGGCATCACCGTATTTCCAGTGTATTTCTTTTTTTTTTTTTTTTTTTTTTTTTTTTTTTTGAGACAGAGTCTTACTGTGTTGCCTGGGCTAGAGTGCCGTGGCGTCAGCCTAGCTCACAGCAACCTCATACTCCTGGGCTCAAGTGATCCTTCTGCCTCAGCCTCCGAAGTAGCTGGGACTACAGGCATGCGCCACCATGCCCGGCTAATTGTTTCTATATATTTTTAGTTGTCCAATTAATTTCTTTCTATTTTTAGTAGAGATGGGGTCTCGCTCTTGCTCAGGCTGGTTTCAAACTCCTGAGCTCAATCTGCCCACCTCCGCCTCCCAGAGTGCTAGGATTACAGGCGTGAGCCACCGCACCCGGCCTTCCAGTGTATTTCTTACTGCCTTGGAAATGGGTACGTCCTCTGAGTCCTTCCAAGGAACTTAGTCAAATGCTGTGTTTTTAGGTCTCATATTATAAATTTACTCTAACATTCTAACCTCCCTGAGCCTTCTGACCCCTTCCTTAAGGCACGTCTAGAATATCTCCCTCACTTGCTATAGGCCTTCATCCTGTCCAAGCTTCGAGGAGCCACTCCAGCAGATATTAGGACCAGCTCCATGTGTCCTTGCCATATTACGAAAGTTAAAGTGTTTTCCAACGTCGACATGTTCTCTCCTGCCCACCTTTATATTCTGCCCTCCCTGGCCTAACATTTTTAAGACCCACTCCCGTACCGGGTAAATATTAGCCAGGTTTTACCATTCTTTGTTTATGTATATGCTATTGCCTCAACTGAGGGGTTTTCAGGGTCTCCAGATAAGGGGAGACTATTCTCCTTAAGCAAAGCAGAGGGAGATACTTGTGCCAACACCGAGTTCAGAGGAATCTGGGGATGGAAATTCTCAAGCATGTTCACCTAAATGAAACACTATCATAACAGGTCTCAGGATTCCAGTCTTTCCCAATGAGGGCGTTGCCTTTGGCACAGAAGACTTTCCAAGGCAGTGCGTTCCGTCTCCTTTGCAGCTGTGCTAACTCACAGTTCAATTCTGGGGCTGGTTATCAGCACAGTTTGCGCTACAGAAGCCGAAGGCAAGCATCTCTTTAAATACTGCCTTAGAGGCTTTCTGTTTTCCACAGCCTCCTTCCAATTGCAAGTTGGTAACTTGAACCTGTCACTTTTTTTTAAGTCTTAAAATGTTAATGTTTGAGTAATCTAAAGATGTGAGAGATATGTGGCAATTTTTTGTATGGTTATGACAACAAAGGTCTGAAACTATGTCAAAATAAAAATTTTAAATTTTAGACAAAGAAATAGATTATATGTATTTATCTCTATATATGAACGTATACATATGTATGAATCTATCTATATCTGCCTATATCTACCTATCTATCTATCTGGCACCTAGCACGATGCCTACTGCCATATAGTAGGTTGCCAATAAATGTTCTAGAAGTCAGGAGAGAAACGATCTGAAGCAAACCAAGGGCAGGTTTCTAGGTAATCTAGCACTTCCTTTTCCTGTGATGATAATTCAGAACACCCTGTTTAGGATTTGAGCTCTTTCACTCTAAGTTACCATATAATTTCCAAATGAAAACTATGCTTTAAAAATGTACATTGAGGCCGGGTGCGGTGGCTTACGCCTGTAATCCTAGCACTCTGGGAGGCCGAGGTGGGCGGATCGCCCTGAGCTCAGGAGTTCGAGACCAGCCTGAGCAAGAGCGAGACCCCGTCTCTACCAAAAATAGAAAGAAAATTAATTGGACAGCTAAAAATATATATAGAAAAAATTAGCCGGGCATGGTGGCGCATGCCTGTAGTCCCAGCTACTCGGGAGGCTGAGACAGTAGGATTGCTCGAGCCCAGGAGTTTGAGGTTGCTGTG